>JAJJMA010285279.1:61145-77957 GCA_023529015.1 Papaver nudicaule | reverse complement strand
TATATATATATATAAAATAACGACACAAAAAAAAAAAGAAGACAAAACCCTAGGTTACCAAAACCCTAGATTACCTTGTTGCTCCTTGTTGTTGCTCTACTTGATGACATGGTGAACAAGAATCAACAAACACAGTTAAAGAGAGTAAGTCAAAAAGAAAGAAAAAATACTGCAATGGAAAACCTTCTCTCTTCTCTTTTCTTTGTTAACAAAACTTAACCTAGGCATGTATATATATATACATAAGTATTGAGAGTCCTAGTACAAGTAAAACTTCTAAAAAGGGAAAGAAGGACACAACACCCAAGGCCTTTCTTAAATTCCGCCAGCCCTAGGGCTGGCGCGTAAAAAAAAAAAAAGAGAACAGTGCGGATTTCGAGGCGCGACAGTCGTGGCGCCATGGCCGCAGCAGTCCGCGTCGCATCCCATGGCGCCATGGCCACCCCCTTTCGCTCCCTCGCCTACACGCGTAAAAAAAAAAAAAACTTTCTCTGTATATTGTAGTGATCTACACTACAAAGGGGTCTCAGAAACACAAGAGTTCCTGCCTAGAGTGAGAGAGATAAGCAGAGATAGGTTTAGTTTCAGAGAAACAAGGTTGTTTGATTAAAATTGGATATCTGTTACAGGACTCGACTGGAAGACTAAATAGTAAAGGTAAAGTAAGGCCGGTGTGTGACTCACACGCTTACAACGGCTAATTAAGATTAACAGTAATACATCATTAAAGCAACTAATTACTAACCGCCAATTAGGGCGTTCATAACCAGAGAGCCATCCCTTAACAAAAGGGTCAGCCCATAAACGGGTCATGACAAATACCCACTCCTTCAGATTATCCTTGTCCTCAAGGATAGAAGATTTGAATTTGAACAGAACTGGATAATTAGAAAGCATGGTTGTTGTAGCATCATTTTGCTTCAAAAATTCCCTCTAACTGTTTAACTGCAAGAAGGTAGTAGTTTCTTCGAATAAGCAAGGAAGCCCAATAGCCTTAATACCAACAAGTAACCTTGTGAGGCCCTTGCAAACACTAAAACCAGGCTCAACAATTAACTGAGGCTCTTCCTGCAAGGATCCAATGTCTGTTCTTGGTTGTAGTTTCCACTTAGACGTCAGCCTCTGAACTTTGTTTTGTTGTGCCATTTCCCCAAGGTGAGCCTCTTTCATATCTGTATTATCTTTACTGGTTGGTACATTTGTGTGGCAAGTCTGTATAAAAAGTGTATCTCCCATCCAAACTATGGCATGGGCATGTTGCTCTTTTAATCTGTAAAGAATCTGTACCATATTTACCATCCTTGTATGAAGTTGCTCGAGCTCCGGACATAGCAAGTTTACTGCAGATTCAAAGTTTACACTTCCTTCAATTTTCCAACTCAAAGAGAACACCAACTGTGAAACCCTTTGGGAGATAGCCTGCTCACTTTGATATGCCGATTCCCAAATACACTGAATGAAGTCTCTTCTATATACACCCCTCAATTGCTTGTATGTAGTAATTACCTCCATTTCTCCTATCTGGGCCGTTTTTAGGAAGTAGTGAAATGTTTTGACATGAAGATAAGTAGGTGATATGGTGGATAACTCATGCCAACACCTTCTAAGAAGCTTACATTCTACAGTATTTAGGAAGTATATAAGAAGGCCAGGTAATGCAGAGACCATAATTACTTTTACCTCTTCATACTTGGGCAGAACAACTCTGGTGATTTGGTCTTTAGCTGAGTGGGGAGAAGAATCAGCAATGCGTGTTGAGAATTTCTGAAATGGACTTGCCGACAATATAGAACTGGTCGCGACTTATTCTCCTTGTGTTGTTGTGTCATCAGATGTGAATACGATCACTGAAGTGGAGGAGGTTGAACATGCCAATTCTTTAGCAGAGAAGACACTCGCAACACCATGTACTGACCCAGTTGATTTCACCCTCGGTTGGACTTTGCCCACACCAATTAGAGCACCACAGCCCATTCTTTTAGCTTCTAAGACCTTGTTCAGAGTACCCATTCTGCGTACAGCTGACTCCATTCTGCTGGAATCTTTCCTTGGTTCACATAATAAACTCTCATAAACCTCTAACAGAATTAGTGAACATTGCAATAGAAACCCAGTTTTTGAAAAGCTTAAGCCATACCTCAAGGATGTGAAAATTAACAAGGGTGTATACCTCAGATTCCAGGAATAATCTTCTGTCTTATGAGGTTCCTGAAGAAGTCGACCCAAACAATTACCATAATCTTCCAATGTCTCCAACTGGTAACAAGGAGAAACACTAAAGCGCACTTCTAAAAACCCATACCAGAAGATAACTGAAGCAGTAAACAAGGATGTTAACCGTACAAGTTTTTCCTTGTTTAGTTGTATGGGTATGCCACTCTTCTCAGGGTTTTTGTCAGTAATTCTAAACCGGACCCAAAATCTGATGAAGTAACCAAACATGAAACCACTCCAAGTATCTCTCAGAAATTCGTCAATTTTCAAATTTCTGACCCATATTGGTTTAACATGAAGAACTCCTCTATCCCCAGTCGATTCTTCAGGATTCTGCAGAATAGGAATTTCTTCTCCCCACATCTCAAGTACTTGGTCAGACACTTCATAAAGATTCTCCATGTCACCCATTCTCCTCTCCTGAAGCCTCTGAGTACTCTTGGTGATGATATTCCCTGTTGCTAATGTAACTATAACTGCAGTGCCGAGGTTGATACTCACCTTAAACCTGGATGTTGCGACAAATGGCTTGTGAACTTCAGTTTCAATTGGTACATCTGGCTCACTGCACCCACTGACGTTAAGGCACATAACTGATGTGAAATTCACATTGATCCATCCCACACTTCTGACATCCCCTAACCCTGTAGAAGGCAACTGGAACTTCTCCTTCACCAAGTTCACCCATCTCAACATATTTGCAGTGAGAAACACACTGAACATGGATTGAATTCTCACCTTTCTTACAAGAATTCCTATCCATCTAAGGTGCCATTCACCACTGCAATAACTCTCAGAGTTAGATAATCCAGGAAGTTCCATGAAAATTCTGATACCTGTTGTATCATTTCCCACACTCCATGAGCCTGTAGCAGCAGATTTGAATTCCCATCTCAAAGAGACTACAAACAACAGCACCTTTGGGACATGAATCTCTATGAGCTTGAGTTGTGTTCTCGTTCTCCTTGCAAGAATTTCTGTCCCAGTATAGTCCACCTTCTCCCTAATTCCCAAACTCGCATAATTAAGCATAAGAAGGGTGGAAGCAAGATCTTCTTTCAGAATTGAACTTGGTGCAGACTTATATAAGTTCCATCTCTGTCCAAGGATATCCATCAGTGTGCAATGGAATCGGCCTTCATATTGTGCTGGCAAATCCCACCTCCCACAGACTACCTTATTCCACTTCTCACTTATAGTAGTGCTCTTGCACACTGTAGGTGCAGTAGATAGACTGTGTAAGAAGCAACAATAACCTACATAAAACATTGACTCAAGCAACCAACACCTCTGCTGCAAAAAGAAGACTACATCTTTCCACCTGTGAAGCATCTGAGCAAATTCATAAGCCATGTCAAATTCAACCATTCGCATCCATCGAAGCAACAACACACAGCTAATTGTATTTCCATTTGGTGACATTTTCATAAACAATTGACTATCATCACCTTTGTCACCATCTATAGCCAACAAACGTATACTCCCACACTCACACAACAATTCCATTTGGTACCCATGATTCAGAAACGACATATCAACAAAATTCTGAAAGAAATCATGCATTAATTTTGACCTTTTAATATCAATCAAACCAGTAGCCGTATTTGGAAAATACTTAAAACTTCCAACACAGAAAGAATCTTTACTAATATCTTCAGGGACTTTTCCTCGATCAAATAGCATATGCATATAATCAGAATCAAGAGAATTTACGCACCTAGAAATAACTTCTTGATAGTCCAAAAACTTTGAATCTCCATTGTGTTGTTGGACTTCATTCCTAACACCAGATCCATCGACCTCAGATAAAAAAGAGTTGAGTCTAGATAGATTATTAACATCATCTTTTGTTTGTGGATTTGAAGAGTTTCGACTGAAATCTTCCACTGACTGTGAATCCGTAGGAATCTCCTCCAACTTATCTTCAGTGTTTGGTTTTAACCCACCCGATATGAACTCCTGAATCAACTAGTCTTCAATAACCTTCGATTCCTCAGCTAACAACATCCTTAAGGAAGTGGAGAAACCAGGTGAAGGATTTGCTGGTATTTCTATGGATTTTGGTGAAGAATTTGAGCTATCTTCAACCTTAGCTAGTTTTTCTACAGATATAGCTAGATCTGCCACTTGCTTAGACAAGCGGATTAATTCTAGGTTAACCATGATAAGAGAGTACACTCTGGATCGAGTGCTCTGATACCAAATTATAGTGATCTACACTACAAAGGGGTCTCAGAAACACAAGAGTTCCTGCCTAGAGTGAGAGAGATAAGCAAAGATAGGTTTAGTTTCAGAGAAACAAGGTTGTTTGATTAAAATTGGATATCTGTTACAGGACTCGACTGGAAGACTAAATAGTAAAGGTAAAGTAAGGCCGGTGTGTGACTCACACGCTTACAACGGCTAATTAAGATTAACAGTAATACATCATTAAAGCAACTAATTAATACTAACCGCCAATTAGGGCGTTCATAACCAGATAGACAGCCCTTAACAAAAGGGTCAGCCCATAAACGGGTCATGACATATATACAAACTTGCCTTCAATTTTCAAGGTCATTAACACTAAGACTTGGTCTTTTGTAAATCCCTGCTAAAAAAAAAAGAACTTTCTCTGTATATACAAACTTGCCTTCAATTTTCAAGGTCATTAACACTAAGACTTGGTCTTTTGTAAATCCCTGCTAAAAAAAAAAAAAAAAAACCCTAAGACTACTAGGATTGATATCACCATCCGAGTGCTTAGTATGAAACATTACTATTCCATACTAACCAGGGGACTTAATGTAGATGGTGAAAAATAGAAGAGGGACAAAAATGTAAAACAACTCTCTGATTATGCCTTACCTAAAGGAAATTGCCTACTCAGGCGCATGTCTATAGCTCAGAATGCAACCTATTCTATGAGCTGAATATACTCTCTATGAGTTCTCTCTTATAACTCCCGGTGGAGAGGATAATATCATGGTGCAGTACCGATAACCCCACCAACATGTAAACCCATCAATTTACTTCATGTCGACATCGCCTCGAATTCCTCGACATCAGAACTAAATTGCTCAATGGTATGTGGTGGAGTTAACAGAGACGCATCCTCACGGATTTCCTCTTAAATATGACTTGACATCCGAGTCTCATTGAAAACCTCAGAAGTACCGCAGCTCCAAGCCTGCCCAGAGCTCTCTGAGAAGCATACAACAGCCTAGACACTCTAAACACCATTTTGTGTTTAGAGTGTGGTTTGCCTACGTGTGTTTAGGCTGTTGTATGCTTCTCAGAGAGCTCCGGGAAGGCTTGGAGCTGCGGTACTTCTGAGGTTTTCATTGAGACTCGAGTGTCGAGTCATACTTAAGAGGAAAACCGTGAGGATGCGTCTCTGTTAATTCTCCAGCACATACAATTGAGCAATTTAGTTCTGATGTCGAGAAATTCGAGGCGAGGTCGACATGAAGTAAATTGATGGGTTTACATGTTGGTGGGGTTATCGGTACTGCACCATGATATTATCCTCTCCACCGGGAGCTATCATCGAGAGTATATTCAGCTCATAGAATAGGTTTCATTCTGAGATATAGAGATGTGCCTGAGTAGGCAATTGCCTTTAGGTAAGGCATAATCAGAGAGTCGTTTTACATTTTTGTCTCTTCTATTTTTCACCATCTACATTAAGTCTCATGGTTAGTGTAGAACAGTAATGTTTCATACTAAGCACTCGGATGGTGATAGCAATCCTAATAGTCTTAGTTTTTTTTTTTTAGTAGAGATTTACAAAGGACTAGGTTTTAGTGTTAATGACCTTGAAAATTAAAGGCAAGCTTGTATATACAGAGAGAGTTTCTTCTTTTTTTTTTTTTTTTTTTACGCGTGTAGGCAAGGGAGCGAAAGGGGGTGACCATGGTGCTATGGCCATGGCGCCATGGGATGCAGCGCGGGCTGTGGCCGTGGCGCCATGACTGACGCGCCTCGAAATCCGCATTTTTTTTTTGTTTTTTTTAATTTTTGACGCGCCAGCCCTAGGGCTGGTGGAATCTAAGAAAGGCCTCCGGCCTTGTGTCCTTTCCCTTTTTAGGAGTTTTATTTGTACTAGGGCTCTCAATAGTTATGTATATATATACATGCCTAGGTTAAGTTTTTTTTTTTTTTAACAAAGAAAAAAAAAAGAGAAGGTTTTCCAGAGCAGTATTTTTTCTTTCTTTTTGACTTACTCTCTTTAGCTGTGTTTGTTGATTCTCGTTCACCATGTCATCAAGTGGAGCAACAACACGGAGCAACAAGGTAATCTAGGGTTTTGGTAACCTAGGGTTTTGTCGGTTTATTATTATTATTATTATTATTTTTTTCGTCATTATATATATGTATGTGTGTATATTCCCATGGGACGGGGCAAGCTAATGGCGCCACAGATGTGGCGCCATGATTTCATGGTCACGGCCTTGGCTGAAGGGCCAAGGCCAATTGGTGGCGTCATGGATATGGCGCCATCCTCCCTTTTATTCTTTAGCCACGGTCTTGGTTTATGACCAAGGACGTTCTTCTGTAGTGTCGCCTACATGTTGTTTTGTATACATGTTATAGTATGTGCGCATGCATGACCATTCATGTTACCGAGAAAGTGATGATTGTCATTGCATATGAGTATGTAGTGACTTACTTGGAATTGATCGCATGTTACAGAGAAAGTGAAGTGATGACGCTATTCCCGTGATTTCTATCACCGGGATGCCTAGTGTCGAGGATAAGTTCTTTGATGCATATAAAGAGATTGGTAGGAGAACTACTCCACTTGTGAGCCGAGTCGATCCAGGAGCTCGTTTTGCTCCGAAGTATAATAGTAAGACGAGGTCTCCTTCGTCGGTTGTTGCGCCTGGTGAGATTATTAGGTTTTGCTTGCAACGAGGTGAATATGCGGCTTCTTCCATTGACTTTGGCGCTCCTAGGGATCCCTTGGCTCAGTGGATCCCTTGGTTGGATTCCATGTTGAATGACGAGAAGGTGTATAATATTTTAGAAGAAGTTGGGATTGCACACGCGGTGAGGGCGTCTGGTAAGCTGAAGGTGCATGTGGACGTTGACGGTGTCGTCGCTTTTGCCTCTCGTTGGTGTGAATCCACAAATATTGTTGCCATGGGCTTTGGGGAGCTCACCATTTCTTTGGAGGCAGTATCAGCTCTGTATCACCTTCCGATACCCGGGAAGCTCCCAAGGAACTATACGGGGCTCCCTTGCGATGTCGTGGTTGATGAAATAAATACAAAGATTAGGGATCTTCATTTACCTAATGCCCCGGCCGATGAGAATTATAACAGGTGGATTTATTACTGGTATTCGTCTGGAGATAGGAGTGACTCACTCAGCAATACCAAGATTATAACAACATTCCTCACACTCTGGTTGTCGCAGGATATATTCGAGGATGATCCTGTCGGGACGCTAAAGCCTGTTGTCGTCCCATATGCTGTTTGGTTAGCTCGGGGTATGCCTTTGCCGATTGGTAGCTTGTTCCTTGGGTCCCAGTATGCGCATCTGAGTGCTTTATCCAGGAACATGTCTAGTTCTTCTACGGGTCGTATTTCGTCGTTTGTTAACCTTCCCTTCCTCCAGGCCTTCTTGTGGGAACAATATGTGGAGTATGCTCCGTGGGGTGGTCTCCCTTTAGATTCGTTGGAGCACGCCAGAATCATGTGGTGGAGTGATAAGCAACCCAAGGATTCGGTGAAGCTAATAGATCTTTTGGATAAGGAAGAGAGTGTATGTTTTCGTCCATGGTATGGCATTCCTGATGATAGAGTCTTTCAACTCTAGACTGCTGCAGAGACTGAGGAAGTCGTCTTGCGTTCCGGATCTCGCGGTGTACTAGCATCAAGGACGAAGGGCAGTAGGTGTTCATGTGTAGTAGCGTCTCAGGTTTCATCCTTGGCTTTTATCAGGGCGAGTTGGTGAGGCAGGCGTAAAACATTGACAGAGCGACACGGTTCATGGGATTCGATCAAGACGTGCCCTTGGACCGCTCCCTCCCTCCTTCTAAGGACGACTTACGCGAATACTTATACCCTACTCAGGATCCTGGGAGGTAGGTCATCTTCTTGGTTGTTGGTAGGCTAATGAGGGTCACTCCCGAATTCAGCAAATTCTGGAATTACACTTTGGTGGCTCTGGGCAACTTCGTGAAAAAGGTGAACACAGATGACAGGCCCACCTTCATTGTGACACCCCAGGTAGACCCCCTTTTTGGATGCTCACATATACATTTTTATTCGTCTCACCTTTATTAACTGGGATTCTTTTCTTTGATAATAGATGGCGCCTCCTCGGGTCGTCCAACCTAAGAAGGGGATTAAGAGTAACAAGATGGAGTTACCTGAGGGTCGCATTATTGATCCTTCCCCAGTGATGGGCTCGTGTCACTTTTCATCTCAGGTGAGTTGTTCGCGTCTTGGTTGAGTTCCTTGTTACATCTGTCTCTTTTATAATTTAGTCGCTTGAACTTTCCATGCATTGTGCAGGATCCTGTGTCGAAGGAGCACGGCGACGTTGCAGAGTCCCCAGCTGTGATCGTGGGGGTTGAGGTGGATGAGTCAACTGGTGCCGGCATCCATGTTTCTTCTCCCAGTGAGGCTGTCGATCATGAACTCATGCAGGTAAGTCCTACTGTTTCTGGCCGCCTTAGCTGACAGTCCCTTTTTTTTTTTTAGGGTTTGTCTTCGTATTGCTAGTGTTTAACTAACAATTCTCGGTCTTGTGCTCGTAGGCGGAGGAGCATGGGGGCCACGCCAGTGTTGCTAGTGCGGAGAATGTTGAAACGTTCGAAAGTGAGGGTAACTTGGATGATGACGTAGATACCACCGCTCTCAAGGTTGTCGACGAGGTCGTCTCGAATGATGTGGAGGTGACTCTTCCTTCGACTGAGCAGGTGTCCGACGGTGGTGTGGATCTGGAGCCCTCCTATCCCAGTGTCGGAGTTGCCTTTCCTTCGCCCATTAACAGAGTTCGGCATGGCTACGCTTTGGTGGGAAACTTTCCGGTGTCGAGCGAGTACTAGACACTGTATGACCATATTTGGAGGAAATTCGGCCACATTGCTAATGATAGGGAGAAACGGCTGCTTTCTGAGTCGATAGTTGGTACTCTGTTGTCGAGGGTGACAGAGATGATGGCTCAATCCATTGATTCCACTGATCCGCTTGACGTCCAAGATTGGGAAGATTCTATAGCTATAGCTGAATCTAAAGGCTTTAATATGGCCTGGCTACGTGACAAGTTTGAGAAGGACAAGGCTCGGGGGTCTCAGGAGGTTCTTCGGGAGAAGGAGAAGAGGGTAGCAAAGCTGAGGCTTGAGTTGCAGAGGGAGGAGGAGGAGCTGGAGCAACTAAGGTTGTCCCTTAAGGGTGGATCTAATAGCGTTTTGAATGATTTTCTTAACTAGTAGTTTTTTTTTTTTCTGTTTTAAGTATTTTTTTTAGACGGGTTGTAGGTTTTCTTTCTATTGACTAGACAAAATGGTGTTAGGTTTTCTTTCTATTGACTAGACAAGATGGTGTTTTCTGAGAAATATTGAAATGAAAGAGACTTTGCTTAATTAATCTACTGAAATGGAAACCCTATCTACTGCACGCTATGATGCGCTGCTTTGGAGGAATGTAAATACAATAAACTTGGAGTCCTAGTGTTGGTCTCCTTAGGGTTGTGCTTTGACAAGGCACCACTAAACTGAGAGCATGCTCAGAGCCAATGTGGCGTCGAGTGCATCGTTGTTAGGTAGGAGCGCCTTTGCCTCCTTGCGAAACCTTTCCATGTATGCAACCGCGCTCTCCCCCTCTTCTTGCTTCAGGTTGGCTAACTTCACATATTCCTCGAAGTCTGGGATGGTTTCCAGGACTCCGGGTGGTATAACATATGACATTGGTTCACTTTTCCTCTGATTTTAACGCTGCATAGTTTACCACGCACAATTCCAGATTCCTGAAGAACTTTGATGAAAATTCTAATAGCCGTGCCTACGTCCATCGGGGCCTTCTCGGGATTTTCCTCTCTAGCGGGTCTTCCGGTGGTGAGTCCCCAATGGTTTGGGGAATGTGGGTTATCATGGAAAAGGGAGACAGATGGAATACCTTGCTTGACGAGAGAGCTCTCGTTTGTTCCCTTGAGTCCGGCTGGTAGCGCTGCTATCGCCTCTGTGGTGTCATCCCTTTGCGTGAATTGATCTATGAATGCCTGAGGGAGCGTCTCTTGGTTGTTGTAGACCCATGGGCGTCCCAACACCATGTCGCTCCCGATATCTCCCTTGACGATGTGAAACTCTGCTACGGTTGGAAACGTGGTGATTTCTACTGGGAGGTCAATCCACCCATAGGTTCGTACCTCGACCCCATTCGGGCCCTTGATGACAACAGGGGCATGGATGGCTTCACTGCGAGGGATGTTAGCGGCTCTAAGAGTCTTGACCGAGATGATGTTCACCGGGCACCCAGGGTCGACGAGTGTCTTCGAGAATTCAGCATGGAAGAGGCGAGCGGTTGTGAGAAGTCCCCAGCCTTGTCCTTCTGTTGGCTCCCCTTGCTTGGATATTGTCTGCTCATCAGCTTCCTTGAAGGGTAGGCGCTTGCCTGACACTACCATGTTGAGCGCCATGAACATGTCTTTCCACTATGGTTTCGAGAGACAGAGAGTCTCGCATAGCTGGTACATTATCCCCTCCACTCTCTTGTTTACCGGTTCTTCAGGAAGGGTAAATGCTCGAACTGGCAAAGGGTCTTGGTATACACCTTCGTTTCCCAGGTGTAATTCACCGGATTCCACTTTGGCTTGGAAGATTCGCTTAAGACTAAAGAAATCTCTGGTAGAATGGGTAGTGACTCGGTGGTAGCGACAATACCTTGGACTTGCTACTTCCTCGGTTGTAGGAGGTTGTCGTACTGGAGGGAGTTCGATCGCCCCGTCCTGGATCCAAGTGTCTAATAATTCTAGTACCTCCTCCATGGGGAACGGGTAATCAGGTATCTCTGGTCTATCCTTTTGCCTCCGTACCTCCGGTTGTTGTGGCCCCCCTTGGTTCACGTTCTTATTCGGGGTTCCTGAAGCCGAATTAGTGTGTTTCGGATGCGTTACCTCCGTGGCAGGGATATTCCTTTTCCCTTCTTCGCTGATGGCGCCCATAGATGGTAGACTGCTATTATACTGTTTGTTGATTAGCCTTCTGTCACCACGAGTGGCGCGGGTTTCTTCGTCCCTCAGCGGTTTAGCCCTTTCTAATAGGGCAGGTGCAGTGGTGGCGGATCTCTTTGCAGCTTCATAAAGTTCAGAGGAGGTCTGGAAGCGGAGGTTCTCCAAGAGGGATCGGTAGACGGGAATCATTCCGTTGATGCAGAGTTCTACCAGCTGTTGTTCCGTGACATTCAAATCATGGCAGTCGAGAGCTTGGATTCTGAATCTCTTGACGTAGTCGTTTGGATGTTCGCTAGGTCTCTGGAACATTCTGCCGAGGTCTGATAGTGTTATCTGCTCAGACACGAAGAAGTATTTGCGGTAGAACGCGTTCACAATCTCGCCCCATGTGCCAATGCTGCTTGGAGCGAGGTTATTGTACCAGGTGTAGGCTCTCCTAGTGAGAGATTTTGAGAATTCTTTGAGTCTTAATACGTGATTGTATTCGTGTTCTCCCAATGACTCCAAAAATCGTGAGATGTTTTCACGTGCATTTTCAGTCCCGTCATACAAGGAGAACATGGGAGAAACATACCCTTTGGGGAGAGCAACCCTCTGCACTTCATACGGGTATGGTGGTCGGTGCTGATGGACAGGTAGCGCCATCTCTCTTTCCCGATTTAGTAGTAGCCTATCCAGGTCGTCCGCCGTAACGCGGGATGGTTGTCCTTCTCTCTGGCGAGATTCTTCTGGAATAGGAGGTGTTTCGTCATCTCGGATGTGGATGACAGCTGAGTGGGCACTAGTAGCAGCAACCTCAGGGGTTTCCTTGACTGGTGAGTTCGACAGCTTCGAGGTTAGGGTTTTGAGACAAGCTAGGATCCCTAGTTGAGTGTCGAACATCTTGCCTTGACTTTCTGCGAGGTCGTCTTGGCGCCTGGCCAACTCATCCATGGTTAATGCTTTTGACACTCCCTTCCCCTTTTCGACAGTAGCGCTGATCTTAACTGTGGAGGAAGGGTTCTTGCCAACGGTGTTGGCTGGAGCAGCGGGAGTCATCGGGGTGACGGGAGTCGCCTGGACGGAAGGTGTTGAAGGGGAAGCGTCTTGAGTAATGTTGGGCGTAGCGCCGGATGCAGGTGGATTGGTAGGTGTTGCACTGGAGGTTGCAGTACCGTCAGTTGAAGAGTTGGGGTTTTTGGTATCTGGTCATGACCTAAGTTCAATCATTTTTGAGAAAGTTTTCTGGGACCGAGAGATTGATCTCCCACTGTGGTCGCCAACTGTTTTTGCCTGAAAAACAATGCACCGTCTCTGTGTACTTTCGTAGTGCTCGAGATCAAAGTCGAACAAGACGAGCCTAAACCAAGTCAATGGCCGTCCAAGTCTTGCTTCGGTCACAGAGAGAATAGAGGTTGATCTAGGGAGGGAAACAACGAAGAAACTTGAGATCAGGTTGAGGATGTGTGTTTTGGGTGTAAGAGTTCAAGATCTCCGTCGTAGGGTTGACTGGAAATCTCCAAGGCTAGAAGCGTGTTGTATTGCTCAGGTGTTTAAGCTCTGAGAATGTTTTCTGAATGCTCTAGAAAGATGTTCTGCCTTGGAAGATAGAGGAAGCCTCTATTTATAGTGTTGAACTCACCCTGATCTTTCGACAGAGAAGGTGGAAGTCGTGGAAGCGTGGAGGAGTGAAGGACATGAGTTGTGCTCTGTAACTGCTAGAGTCGTGTAGAATATTTCCACTCAGCACCACCTTCTCGTAACTGTCCATCATCTCTATCCCCCCGTGTGATGTTTTGATATCTCGAGTGGTATGCAGATATTGCATGGTTGTGTTGAGTTTGAACAGCGTCGTGTAGCTATGACTCTGTGGCCAACGTGATTGTGGCGCCTTAGAGACACGAATAGTGGACGTATAGCAGCAGCCTTGGCCTTTGGCCAAGGCCAGGGACTCATGGCGCCATTGTGTAGCAGCAACGACCTTGGCCTTGGGCCAAGGTCAAGTCTCGTGGCGCCATGCATCATGGCGCCACAACACTTGCACTATGGCCAAGGCCAGTTTTGATATGGCGCCATGGTCTTGGAAGACCATGGCCAAGGCCAGCTTTATTGTGGCGCCATAGTTCATGGCGCCATGGTCTGGGAAGACCACGACCTTGGCCATTGGCCAAGGCCAGCTTTGTTGTGGCGCCATGGTTTATGGCGCCATGCCTTAGGGGCTGAGGCCTTGGTGTCTTTCCAAGGCTAATATTTTCGTATTCAGGCTATGCCACTTTGGCTATGGCGTGTTTGTGCACTTGCGCTATGGCGTATTCGTGCGCTTGCACTATGGCGTATTCGTGCGCTTGCGCTATAGCGTGATGTAAGTCATGGCGTGCTTATCCATGGTATGTTAGACCATTCTGTGTTTAGAATGTGGTCTGCCTAAGTGTGTTTAGGCTACGTGTGTTTGAGCTGCAGTACTTCTGAGATTTTCATTGAGACTCGGGTGTCGAGTCATACTTAAGAGGAAATCTGTGAGGATGCGTCTCTGTTAATTCTCTACCACATACCATTGAGCAATTTAGTTCTGATATCGAGGAATTCTAGGCGATGTCGACATGAAGTAAATTGATGGGTTTACATGTTGGTGAGGTTATCGGTACTGCACCATGATATTATCCTCTCCACCGGGAGTTATAAGAGAGAACTCATAGAGAGTATATTCAGCTCATAGAATAGGTTGCATTCTGAGCTATAGAGATGTGCCTGAGTAGGCAATTGCCTTTAGGTAAGGCATAATCAGAGAGTCGTTTACATTTTTGTCCCTCTTATATTTTTCACCATCTACACCTAACAATCTCCCCCTTTGTCAATTTTAGTGACAAAACCAATTTACATATGGATTCAAAAGATATATAATAAAGATCTAACCCAGATGTATCTTGATTTCTTGAATTCTTCAACTTCTCCCGTGAGTCTTGATGTGTTCTTTTAACTCTTGTTGAAAAATCCGATTGCAGACACTACAACATATCCATCTCAAACAACCACAAAGGTACGCTCGAGCTTACATGGGTTAATATGCTAATCCCACATGTTGTTGGTGCAAAGAGTAAGAATCTGAGCAAACTTTAAAGTCCGTGTATCAAAACTTTTAAAGTGATTCTAGTCATACATGATACGAAGCTTCTTCTTATTGATGGTGTTTTTTGGCGAGGAGGTTGCAAGAGTAATTTTGCACCAATTTCTGGCATCTTGGCGTCGTCAGGTGAATAACTCAAGGCAATGTATGAATTTATTTACAGTAGGGATAAGAGAATTGGCCACCATGGCCCTAGCCTACACGGCCAATGCTTGCTCACGTCTCATCCTTGCTCACATCCCATCCTTGCTCACGTCCCATTCTTCTCACGTCTCATCTTCTCACTCATCCCATATCACGTCCCTTGTCTCTTGCTATGAGCCATGACCCCACATTTTGGGCTTGGCCGTAGCTTAGGCTACGGCCCCGCTTTTATTGCTTGGCCGTGATTTAGATCGCGGTCCCACTTTCTTTGGTTGGCCATAACCTAATGTCATGGTCCACTAGTGGAAATTTCCCCTTAAACGACTGTCAGGACATGTTGTTTAACAGCGTAATACGACCCCTATTTAGTGTCATGGCAAGCGTTGTAAATAAAACGCATTATCTTTCAACGACCCCTGGTCATGTGACGCTGTTAAACGAGCCCCATAGAGGGTCATTATACAATTAATGACAAGGGCTATCTCAAATGGTCGTATAACTGGTTTTTAAAATGAAAAAAAATTGATTCAGATTTGCCTCCAGTCAGAATGACTGAGCTGAAACAAATTTGATTCCATAAATCTGTTTCAACCTGAATCAGAAACAGATTCAGATTTGTCTAAATCCTTCTGACTGGGCTGAAATAAAAATCTGATTCAGCCTAAAATCCAAATATGAAACAATTGGAATGAAACTGGATTTATAAATTAAATGATCTGTTGATTACAAAACTCTTAACTGATTCACATTTAAGTTTGTAAAACTGAATTCAATTCACATCTTCATACAAGTCATTCGGATATAGACGAGTGAAAATAAACCAGCAAAATGAAATTTTTAGCTGTCCGATAACTCCCACACTTGCCGGCAGGTGGATATGGAGGATTATCATATAGATTGGAGGCACGAACTGGAATATGGCTTCCTCTTGACCACTTATGTCATCACAAACTAACCTACAATCACAAGAGGTTTAAGTCGGTGAGAAATGAGAAACAATGTACATAATAGAAAAAAATGGAAGATTACAGGTCCAATATAGAACAACAATCACCAAAGAAAGATAACTACAAAGATCGCAAAATGCAGTATAACAAGTACACATGATCAATTCCTACAGTCTTAACTAAGCAATCATAACCTTGAGAACTAAAGTTAGGAAATAGTCTATATTACATTGCCCACTCAACAGAAAATAAATCCACAATTCTAAGAAAATAAAATCCACAATTATATGCCAGTAACATCAATATACTAAGAGAGTAGTTCATATGTGTGTCCAAACAAGAAGTCATGTGCAGCAAATGTGAAACTAGCTACCAAGACTATCGTGTTAGACAAACACATAACATAGATTTTGTGAAACTCAAACCTGTGCCTATGACTAACGTGTTTCGTATCTCTATCCCGATCTCTTTTACTACAGGATTTCGACCACGATGGATATCCTGTTGTGAATTAAGAACAAATCTCACATCAGAACCCATCCATAACATTAAAAGAAAACGAAATGGAGAAAGTAACACAACCACCAATGTGCTTCCCACCTGATAAAAATGAAACTCAGCTGAGAACTCCCAATAGCAACTTCAAATCAACAGCTTCCCACTTAACATACAGTCGACTTAGGTGAGCCAGAGGAAACCCATGTCTGCATAATCAACAAAGTCACACTCCAAATTAGAGCAAATTCTTAAAAGCTTTCCTGAATTGAGTATGATCCTTACTCCAGCAAGAAGTGTTAGATCAGTACTCCAGGGATACATAAGATAGTAGAAAGTATGGAGTGCAGATACATACAATTCGAAGTGGTCCTCATATTTGTTACCTTATACTTTGAGATGGTGAGGATTGTTCCTGCAGATATATGATTATATGGAATGAAGTTAGGTTCTCAAAGCTATGGTTTATGGTAAAAATATAGGAAACGAAACAAGAATCTAATACTTACCATCATTTAACATGGCAATAATCAAAACCCTTAAAGGATAAAGTCAAACATCCATATCAGAGGGATCAACCTGAAGCGCAACTGCAAATTTAAGCGACAAGTAAGAGATGAATATATTCGGTAAAACAAAATTTGGAAATTATTCTATATTGCAACTTGCGACTATATGGATTGTGATTGACACAGCGTATATGTAGTTGGTAAAATCCCCATAGGTGAGATTTTACCAATACACCCA
>JAJJMA010285279.1:0-26145 GCA_023529015.1 Papaver nudicaule | reverse complement strand
AAACCCTAAAAACCATATAATCAAAAGTTTCTTAATCGTGAGAAAAATCATAACTTTTGTAGTTTTACATAACTTTGAATCATCACAAAAGCAACGAGTAAAGTCATGTTGGCAGCCCTAATTATTGTGCTTTCCTCACCGTATCTGACAAAGGCTTACATGGTGAGGGTGCACAACACAATCAGGTTGTGTTGGGGTGAACAATGTCTTGTTCACCACTGGTGGTTAAAACAAGATCTCCTACATCAATGGGTTTTTCACCACAAGTAGATTTCGGCTCAGAATGTTTTTCCTTTCCCATGTTCTTGTTTTTCACCAGTAACCCAAGCATCTCATGAAGTGATTGCATTATTCGAAGGTTTTCTTTGAAAATCAACCACATCTTTTCCATGATTTCTCTTTGGGTGACCTTTGTAAGATAATGATTCTGGCACTTATTGTTCCACCAATATTCTTTGGCATCCACTTGTGAGTGGTTTTAGGAGCAATTGGATCTTTCTTCCCATCTTTCTCAATAAGGTTTCTTGAGAGAAGATTGGATTGACTATTCTTTTACAAGTTAGTCGATCTCCAATTGGGAACATCAGATATAGTCTACGCATTTACAAAGTGTTCCTTTCTATAGGAGAGAACTTTGTAGAGCGTTTATAGGCAAAACTAAGTTTATCATAATACTGATTTTTATGCCTAATGGTTGGACGTTCACAACCTGCGTTAAGATGATTAGCCTTGTTGTTCGATCTAGGTTTGATCTCCAACACACTTGCATCATTACAAATGTTGGCTTTTTCGTTCCTTTTATGGAATCTGCATCTTTTTTTCCAAGTGACCTTTATTACCACAATAAAAGCAACGTTTAGTAACAAAAGGAGTGGAGTGCTCATTGTTACCTGGATGTTGTCGAACTTGAACGGCTTTGCTCTTTTTATCCTTAACTTGTGGTAGAGTTATTTCACTTTTGGAAATCGTAGTAGCCTTCGGTTAAGAAGAATCCTTAGCCTTGACAAATTTCACCTCTTTGTTAATACTTGGAGCGTCTATTCCTTTATAACACAATCCTCGCGTGTCACGATGATTTTTACTCGCTCCTAACATCAAGGTTAATTTGTCCGAGCTATTGTTGAACTTATTCAAGTTCTCTTTCAAACTCAAGTTCTCTTCTTCCAACCTTTTGATCTTTTCATAAGCATTAACTAGATCATTCTTAGATGAATCACCATTCTTAAGATTATCTAGTTTAGCTTGAAGAAGTATTTCTCGATCATGACCTTCAGAAATTAGCAATTTGAGAATTCTAATTTCTTTGTTGTGATCGGTTGTACCATTAGTATCAAGTTCCTTTTGCAAGGTAACATTTTGACAACGAAGTCTGTCACATTCAACCTCTTTGCAGAACAAGGACCTCTGAGCTTCTGAAAGTTTCAGATAGCATTCCTTGATAAGGTTATTTATAACAGTATCTTCATGGTACACTTCTTCATCAGAGTCAGAACATGCGTCCTGATCAGAGTTCCCGGCAGCATAGGCTACATTATTTGTCTTACACTCTTGATAGACATTTGACATATCATCAATAATTGCAATGTAAGCTGGATTCTCTTTTGTATCTTTGGTAGGGCATTCAGAGGATTTATGCCCAAAACCAAGACACTTAAAGCACTGAACATTATCATCAACACAATTGAGTGTCTCCAGAGAGGAAGATGATGTATATCTGGGTAAATACTTTTTCCATTTTTTAAGACGGTGAGAAGAGTTATCCCAATGCTTTATTCGTGATTCACTAGGTTTAGATGTACTAGTACGGTTCACGAACCGTAAGGGCAATACCTATTTATTTTCTCAAGAGATTTCTGACATGTTGTGTGATTAAGAACATAGTAGAGCTTAATTCCTTTTCGAAACGATCATCACACATATCAACCTGAGAAGTGTTGATTTTGTCATAAGAGGTACTGGGAGGGCTAACGACTTTTAAAGCAATTGATCTATTTTGCTCATGATCAAAGACTTTAAGTTTACTAACAAGGTCACTTCTTGTTATTGTTAAGCCGTGTACTTCTTGGATGGCATGTTTCTTTGATTCGTACCTTGAGGGTAATGACCTTAGAATTTTGCTCACAATGTCTCTTTCCGGAATAGTTTTTCCTAAAGTGTGACAAGCATTCATTATTTCAGACAATTTGTGATTAAATTCTTCGAAGGTATCATCCTCAAGCATTCAAAGGTTTTCCCAGTCAGACATAAGGGTTTGAATCCTTGCATTCTTTTCTGCTGCGTTCCATTCGAATACGGTCCTTGATCTATTCTAAGCCTCCTGAGAGGTTTCACATGTGGCCACGTGATGGAAAAGATCAAGTGTTACTGCATGAATGATAGCGTTTAGCCCATCATAGTTTTGCTTGGCGACTTGACTTTTCATGTCAGTATAATCGCCAATGTTTTTGGGGACATACTCACTTCCTACCAGGATAATTGGAGGTGTGTATCCTTTTTCGACATAGACCCAGGTTTTGAAATCCCGAGCTTGCAAAAACGATCTCATAGCAGTTTTCCACCATAGGTAATTTGTGCCATCAAACTTTGGCGGTACGTTACAAGCTCTTATGCTTTGTTCCATAACTCACAATGTAGGGGCATAATTCAGTCGATCCACGTGCCATCATCCTAGAAGATAAGCAAGATAACACATTATGAACGCGAAGCACGGAAGAGAGTCGAAGACCAAGCATACGAACATTTAACCACCATTCGAAGAATGTCACCTCGGTTCGCCTATCCCATCGAAAAAGAATACTCTCCTCGAAGACCAAAGCTCCCATCGAAATGTAAACCAAACTCGCAAGATGAAGCCCATCGATGAAGCAAACCGATATATACTCGCTACATGGAAGAAGACTAGAGCCGAAGTCACTTAACGAACAGAAGACGAGATGCACCGAAGACTATCTTTACTTAGTAGCTAAGAAAAGGGCACGTTAGTAATTATCATGTAAATTTCCTCTATATAAAGGAAATATCTCTAAAGAGAGAGGGATCTTCTCTTTGACTTTCTCTCTCTTCTTCCTTCTCCTCTACTCATCTCCTTCTTGACACAAAACTAGATCTAAATCTAGAGCTTTCTTTAATGGAGTTTCATGTAATCAAATATCAAATAGGTAATAAATTCGTGATGTAGGATGCATTCATCGCTCCGAACACGTTAAAAACATCGTGTGTCATCTTTTTTACACTTTCCACCTTATTTACTTGATCATTGTTCATACTTGTGGTTCAAAGATCTAATGGCTGTTCAATATAAGATCGGTAGTCAGATTTTATACCGACACACACAAGCCGCGACAAACACAGCAGTTACGTCTTTTATGTGTTCACCGGCTCTGATACCAATTGAAAAAGCAGGGATACCGAAATACTACCAACTTTTCGTTTGGGCTCGTGAGTCTTATGGTAAGATATGGACAATCTCAAAAATCAATATCCAAATCTAATAACCGGAGTCGGATCACAAGTAATCGGTCCAATGCAAGATAAGTCTTGACAAATCCCCCGGATGGATTATGGACCAACTCGACGGTTATGAATAACGTACTTCTTGTTTATGCTTTAATTATATAATCAGAGAATATAATGCGGAAAGTAAAGCACACAAGACACCAGAGATTTTTTTAACGAGGAAACTACGACCTGTAGAAAAACCTCGGGACCTCGTTCAGATTGAACACCGCACAGTACAAAATGTCTACAAACACTAACCTACTATAAGACTTCGGTCTGGGATGTATCAGAGACCAACTTTATCCCTCCAAGCGAATTGGATACTATCGCACTCCTTACGTCTCTAGATCCCCCACAGATCGTCACGCACTTGATTCCCCCAGCTGACGTCCTTTACAGGCCTAGGAGTTCCTTTAAAAGCTTGTGTCAATAATTTCGGCTTTGCAACCTCAATTATCAACTGTATGTTTGAATTGTCCTCTATCAGTTTAACATACGTAAAGCGACTTCCTTTGGATTGCTCCAGGTCATACGGGAATCTACTTACAAGATTGGGCTTACGCTGAAAACTTAGTAATCAATGCCAAACTTGTCTCTACCTCAATTGTAAAAAGAATCACTTAGGAAAGCTATACAATTGGAGACAAATGGGTCTTACAACACGTCGTGCAGCCTTGCGTTGCTTCCTTAAAACCTTGTAGTTGCGTATCAGTTCTTGAATGGCCTTATTGCAGAAGAGAAGGACCGTATAATATACAAGAACGTAATCATGCAACCAAGGTTACGGGTTAATCCGATTTCAACCACTAAGGTATCAATCTCCTACCCGTGCTTCCCAACTCTCAAGAGAAGTCTTTATAGTCGTTAGGTAAATCCCACAGAGGAACTGCTATCTAATAGAGGATGACTATACTACAACAAGCTTTCACCTAAGTGAAAAGAGTTTACGATCAATTCAACAGAGAAACTTCACGTATGCTTGATGCTTGTGGTTTTCGTTCTGAAACCCTCTATTTATAGCACTCAATAAGATAGGTTGCTTAGGAATAATGCAACTAGTTACTTGTTCCACAAGTTTAGCAAGTGCCCGTGTAAAACAAACCCGTTACTTGACTTGCACACAAAGAAACCTAGATTTATCTCAATTTGTTACAGGGCCTGCGGCCCATGGATGTGCGGTCCATATGGGTTTTTCCTTAACTGTATATAAAGGAACCTATGTAATACCACTACACGATCGATCTAATAAGATTATCTCTAAATACGTTATCATGCACGAAGCCCTAACCCTAGCTATGGCTGATTTTTTTTTTTCATCCAAAAAGTCATCAATTACCTGCATCTTCATCGGTATCAACAAATCTTCTTTGGAATTTTCAATCACATCTGGTTTTATACTTCTATTTTTCTTCACATGGGATGGGACATCGATCTTCAAAAGAGCCTATTGTACTGCCTACTCATGAGTAAAGCCACCGCCGATTTTTTTTTTGAGAATCTTCATCACAACTGGCTCGATCTATACTTTTGTTCTATTTTTTCTAGGTTACAACATTCTGAGGTATGCCTAACCATTACCCTTGATTGCGTGATTAGATCGGCCATGTTCGTCTCTATATATAGGCGCTTTGATTTGTATATATATCATTGGCAATTTTCATATCTATTTTCGATTTATATTCAAGTTAGAATGGATGGCGTGTATGTATTGTATGTCGTTTATCCTATACAGACTACACCTATCACCTAATTGCTTAATCTTGTATTATATATCTACTATCTACTAAAGTTGTGATAAGTTTTCTTACGTGGCTCATTTTTTTTTTTGTAACATGTTTCCATACACTCTCGTGAGATATGATACTATTTTGAAATCTACCCATTTTTTTTCTTCTGTGTGTACAATGGAAACCGTGATTGATTATCATGTCTTGTGTACGTATAACTAAATCGATCGACAGTTAGCTATACATTTCCTTGGAGTCTTTGATTCTTTCACATGCTAGTCTGTATTTTCCTATGCCTATGCTTGCTTATGATTTTTGTCTTCTTTGTTTTTTTGAAAAACGAGACTGCATATATTAACGGAGAAGCATTACATTGTCTTCTTTGTTTGATTGTGTTAATTAATGAATTCATAGATTAGAAAAACGTTTTATTTTCTTTAATTCAATTAATCAGGGTATTAATACTATAAAAACATTTTGTTTTTTGAGCAACTAATAATTTCATAACTTTCAAAAAGAAAAAAAAGAAAAAAAAACTAATAATTTCATTAGTTGCAATTACTATGTCTCATTTTCTTCTTTTTGATTTCATATCAATATTAAATTATTTATAGGTTGTTAATTTAATTTATTTTGCAAAATGTCATCACATGGTCTGTGGATTTGACTTGGACTAGTTTATTTTTGGAACCATAAAGAAATTTGGGCAGAAACCGGGACGCAACTTGTAAATAACCATAAAGTAATTTGGTTTGCAAACGGTTTGTCGCTATTACAACCATAAAGTAACTTGGTCAACAGAAATGTTTGCTTTTGTTAAAAACCATAAAGTAATTAATTTGGTTACCAAACATGATGCACCTGCTAAAATCATGAAGTAACTTTATCAGAAATTTGAACGCCACTGACTAAGACCATAAAGAAATTTTGTTAGTCATTTTTTTTTGCAAATTTGTGTAACAACTAAAAACCACAAAGAAATTTGGTTAATTAACTTTGATGTCAGGCTTATGATCAATTGGACAATGACTTTTTCGTTTTACCTATACAACCATACAAAAATTTTGTTTTTGTGCCTATCTTGACCATAAAGGAATTTGGTCTTACGAAAAATGGTACCGAAATTGTTCATTTTTGCAGAGAAGGGACTTCTGGCCACACTAATAGTGACACTAATTTCGAGAAAATTCATAAGAATCACACCAATAAAAGGATGCAGACGGAGTTGCACTTGTTTTAGCGGTGATTTACCGGACCTAAGAATCCCACCAATAAAATGACGCAGACGGAGTTGCACTTTGTTTTAACAGTGATTTACTGGACATTGGTTAAAGCAATGCAAGGCTAGTACCAAAGCAATTGCCAGCTACAAAATGTACCGGGGGATTCTCGAACAAGAATCTCACTATGTGAACGATTACTCTTGACGTCAACCTCGCAATTTCAGGCATTCATGACATAAAGGATGTTGCCACATCATGAATACACCTGGACTTGTGCCAGAACATTTAGTTTTTTGTTTTATGGCTTACTGGACCTCATTTTAAATATTTTTGTTAAATGCTTTAAAGTACTTTATAAGTCTTCCTGGTCTACTATTTTTTTTTCTTGCTTAGCTAAACATGTTCTTACCTTCTTGACGTTATAATTATGGATTATTTGTAAGTATTTATCTTTCTATTACGTGTTATAGAATTTTACTTTGTTTACGATAATCTGTTGTTTAGCACGTGTATTAGAATGTAAAGGACGTCATTCTAATGGAACAAAAATTCTCAAAAGTACCTGAGATATACTGTTCATCTATATGACATTCCCGCGTGATGTACTTAAAAGAATGTCTTAAGGAGAGATCAAATGTCTATTCGATAGTGGAACAACCCGCACTATCCTAAGAAATGGATAATCGTTTGTTGATTTTACTTCTTTTTGTGACTACGATGATTGGATCATCGAAACTAATAATTGGGCGAAGTATTGCTCAAATCCTGTCGCCAGCGACACAGGGTTTAAAGTCAAAGAAACTCTATAAGCACTTAGAGTTAACCACACCTTGTGAGTATTAAGGATATTCATTCAAATGGCTATCATTTGGAAATTCGCTATGAAAATGGAACTTTATGTTATTTCTAGTGAATGCGAAAGGAAGCGCATCTTAAAGAAACTATTGAGTCACACTAGTGGATTGTACATCACCACTATTAGGATCATTGAATCCTATATTGTTTCCAACGACGAACTGTGGGCCAGTGACTTATACAAGCTTTGGCACTACCGACTAGGGGATCCAGGTCGACATTTGATGATCTGTGTGTTAAAGAAATCACACCGACATCATTCTTTCGAGTGAGAAAGAAATGGGACAAAAAAAATTTTGTTACGACGAAGAGTAACAATGTACTTTTTAAAGTAACTGAAGCGTACCATTTATCCCATTCTTCTTCGTTGGCCTTATCGAAGGCACATCACTCGTAATGCAAAGCTTTCTCTTTAGTAAAGACAGGATCGAGACCATCCTATGCTAAAGATACCAAAGAAACATTCCATTTTCACGAAGGATACAAGGTGATATTTGTGGACCTATACATCCAGAATGCGGACCATCCAAGTATTTTATGGTTCTGGATGATGCTTCGACCCGTTGGTCACGCTTGCATTGTTGTCCACAACAAATGCTGATTTTGCAAAGCTCCCAGCACATGTGATACGTATAAGGGCTCACCACCATGATCATACAATCAAGTTTATTAGACTTGATAATGCTGGAGAATTTACATCTAAAGGAATTGATGATTTCTGTATGTCTAAAGGAGTTGACATAGAGCATCATGTACCCCATACATTTTCGAATTGGTCTCACAGAAGCTAACATCTAAAGGTTAGAGATGATAGCTAAGGCACTGGTTATGCGTTCCAACCTACATATTACTGCTTGGGGTACGTCATATTGCATGCAGTTTTACTTATTCGCTTCAGACCCACTGATAGCCAACCATATTCTGCGTACAAGTTGGTAACTGGATATAAGCTTGATATTTTACATTTACGCATTTTTAGTTGTGCCGTACATGTGCCTATTACGCCTCCACAGCGTACTAAGATGGGTCCACATAGACGATTAAGTATTTATGTTGGATACAAATCCCCAACAAATATCCGCTACAAAGAACCTTTGACAGGCGATCTCTTTACCACTAAAATTATGGATGATCAATTTACTGAGACAACCTTCCCGTCGTTAGGGGGAGGTAAGGAAAAGGATTTCCTAAGGGAAAGACAGGAATTGTCGTGGTGTGTTTCCCATGTTGTCTCATCTTGATCCCCGCACTTCACAATGTGAAAGTGAAGTGAAAAACGATTTTCGATTTTCATGATGTACATCGATATCGCTAAAGTGACAAGATCAAACATACCAACTGCAAGCGTGTCTGCAAGGTTAGAATTCCTTGAATAAGGATATGCACTATAAACTAAGGTGCTGCAACTACATTTTGTGGAAGTGTAGTTGAGGTCGTGGCCCCATAAAGGAACACGGAGAGACCACCTGGTTCGATTGATGCTCACCTAAAAAGGAAGTGGGTGAGTAAGTCACAATCTAACTATCTATATCATCTGAACTCATCTCATATAATTGTCTCTGAATATGTCCATGAATCAAACTGGAGGACGCTCCGAAGTTTTAAATGATTCTAAAGAACAATGAAATCCCAATGGATTATGAGAATGCACATGAGTCAATGGAAGGATCATGCGTGCATATGGATGATATAATTCAGTTGCTCCAGAAGTAGAGCACGATGAGATCTAACCATGCTCTATATTGTTTAGATTCAAACATAGAGCATATTGGCCTACGCAATCCAGGAAGAACTTAGCTCTGACAAATATACAGGTATTTGGTCTGGTAGTGCTAACTCACCAAGTGTAAAGCCTGTGGGACATATAAGATTATTTGTCACAAAGTGGAGTGAGAATAATTAATGAAGTCTTAAAGTTTAAAGACTCACCTAGTGGCGCGAGGTTTCTCACAAACCCCTGGATCGCTTATTCTCTTGTAGCGAACATCATGATGTTCTGCTAATTAGATTAGCTTGGCAGTTTCAGAAGGATTTGAAATGCAACTTATGGAAGTGGTTACATAATATCTCTATGGGGATCTTGATACATAGATATTCATGAAAGTGCCAGATGGCCTTTTATTGCCCAAAATCAAGTAACTCTAAACCACGGAGTGCGTTTGCAATTAAGTTGAAACGCTCACTTTACGGATTAAAGTAATCCATATGGATATGGTATACCCTTCTAAGTGATCATTTGATTGGGAAGGGATATACAAATAATAAATTGTGCCCTTGCGTGTTTTGAAAAGAAACAAGTTTAGGATTTGCAATTATAGTTGCCTATGTCGACGGTATGAACATAGTAGGTACTTTTGACAAAGTAAGAGAAGCCGCAAACTATTTGAAATTCGAAATTGAGATGAAATATCTTGGGAAACTCGTATGTGTCTAGAACTTGAACTAGAACATCGAGATTGTGGAATATTACTCCACCGGTCAGCATATGTCTATAAGATATTCAGGCAATTTAATAAGGACAAAGTGTACCGGGCTAGCACTCCCATGATTGGTCGAAATTTAGATGTACGTAAAGATCAATCTCGTCCATAGGAAGGTGACATAGATGTTTTGGGAGACGAATATCCCTACGTAAGTCAATAAGCGCATTATTGTACTTAACACAATGTACTCGACCAGATATCTTGTTCTCAGTGAACTTGTTAGCTAGATGTAGCTCAGCGCCAACACAACGTTATTGGAATGGTATCAAGAATATCTTTAGATACTTAAAGGAACCATTGACATGGGTTTTGTTCTTATCCCTATGAAGACGCAAGTAGAGTTTTCTAATGCAATTGCAAATTGTATTGTACTCCCATGATTACATGTGAAAAGTTTATGACTAAAGGAACTGTCCGACTCTCATGATTGCATAACTGCAGAGATCTAAAGAACTTATCTGACTGCGTAGGACTAAAGGATGTGTCCACCTATATTGGACTAAAGAAGTTGTTCAAACTCCCATGAATGTATTGTACAAAACAAATTGTCCTACATCAGGGGGGCATCCAGTGGTAAGTTGTACTCTTTTTCCCTTCACTGAGGTTACTTTTTCCCACAGGGTTTTGTTACTCAACAAGGTTTTTAATGAGACAACTACAATACCAAAAGTGCAATCTAAAAGTTGTTGATTATGAAGGAACAATAATCTCTTCTTCAACGAAAGTAATCAGGGTGAGACATGGTGTACTTATAAGTCATCACCTATATTCACTTTCGAAAATCTCATGTCTAATGAAACTGTCTAGAGACTACCCCGAATGAAATCAGGGGGAGATGCCGACATCAGGGGGAGGATCCAAGGATATGATGCCGACATATTTTGATTCAAAATGTGAAACTGTGTTGTACTCTTTTTTCCCTTCGATCGAGTTTAGTTTTTTCCCACAAGGTTTTGTTACTCGACAAGGTTTTTAGAGAGATAACGAAACAACTACACCTGGCGTATATGTTGATTGCTGAAGACTCGAAGATTGTGTTGATATTACTGAACTGCATCGGAATCAAAGAAATGAATACGATAATATGTCAAGTGAAACAACTTCAAGCAAGAAGCAAGAATGGTATTCAGCATGAGCAAAGGTGCACTTCTGGACTTATAGTCTTGTACTTTTTTTCCTTCGCCAAGGTTTTGTCCCACTTGGTTTTCCTTGTCAAGGTTTTCACGAGGCAACATGTGCGAGTCTAACTCTGTTCTAAGTATTTTTTTATTGTACTCTTTTTTCCTTAGTTCAGGCTTTGTCCCTTTGGGTTTTCCTGGCAAGGTTTTAATGAGGCAATTGACTTAGACACAATGGTCATCGACGAGCGAGCTACATTTGAAGAAATACATTTGAAGCTAAAAGAGAAGTCACCTACCACGACCAACTCCAACAAAGAAGCTTACGAAGACTCGAGACGTTATACTCTTTATCTTTTCAAGGTTTTGTCCCAGCGAGTTTTTCCTTGTTAAAGTTTTAGTGAAGCAACACATTTGAAGAACTACATTCAAAGCACTATATGTGAAGCACTATGTATATAGTTTTGTTATTGAACCGCACAAGGGGGAGTGTTACAGGGCCTGCGGCCCATGGATGTGCGGTCCATATGGGTTTTTCCTTAACTGTATATAAAGGAACCTATGTAATACCACTACACGATCGATCTAATAAGATTATCCCTAAATACAATTGGAAATCTTTATCATTTATCTGCCAAGTTATTTGTTAGCTCAAAATCACTTCAAGATTGATATCCAACAGACCAGAGATAATCTTTATCTTATTGACAATCGTTGCGCCAATAACAAAACTTGTGACATCAAACACCAACTTGTGACAATTCCTGGACGTTGACAATCGTTGACAAGTTTTGTTATTAATAAGATAATGAGCAACGATTGTCAATAAGATAACGAGCAAAACAGCATGGACGTTGACAATTCCTGGACGTTGCGCCAACTTGTGGCACATGAAATAACGAGCAAAACAGCATGGAATTTGGATTTTCTTCTTTGAGGTGAAAGCTACTGAAGTCCTTTTTCTAAATTGGGGTCAATCATCGAAATCCGCCATCGGATGAAGATTTTATGGCCATTCTCGTGACGCGACTCGAAACAGGAAAATCTGACGGGATTTTTACTTTTCTACTAAAAGTGAAAATGTAGCAAAGAGAATGAAGTCTTATCGTTACCCAATCCTTTGCCAACGGATTGGGGACTTGATTATCACTCAAAGGAGTCGCCATGGAGTTGTTTCTAGCTGGGGAAAATGATTCTCCACCCGGAAGACGGTCGACACCGAAAGATACAGTTTCAGTATTGGTCTCTTGTGTTGCGTCGCTAACGAACTTCTGATTAGGCGGAGTTGGCCGCACAAAAGAGTCATGAATAAGATGACAAGATTATCACAATTCAATCTTATGCGAGTACTCCAAAATACAAGGTCCATATCGGGCTTCATGTTCGTGGATAAGGCTTCTATGCGGATGCTGCTGGTCCATCAACTTTGTGCTCACCCTGGAACACTCACGGTTCCATGATGCGCAGGGGACTTAATGTTGATGGTGGTTTTTGGCGAGGAGGTCACATGAGTAATTTTGCAACAATTTCTGGCATCCTGGAATAGCTCGAGATAAGGTATGAATTTATTTTATGATAGGGATAAGATATTTAATTACCATTAGCTGTATTTTGATATCTCACGACCCTAGCCTAGTAGCATGGTCCATATCCCTAGCCTATATGATAAAATACCTACGCATGCGCATTAACCTAGCCCATGCTCGAGCCAAACCCTAGGCCATTCACGCCACTAGCAATGGGATATGCACGGTCATCTCCTTGGCCAAGATGCCCACGCCATTAGCTTGGCCTAGCTTTGGGTATCCACGGCATTAGCTTGCCCTGATTTTGGATGCCCATGCCATTAGCTTGGCTTAACTTTGGGTATCCACATCTTTCGCCTCGCCTAACTCTTGGAGGCCCATGGCCACTCCTTGCCCTAGTTGTTGGATGTTCACGGCACTAGCTTGCCTAATCCTTATCCTTGGATACTCGCGGCTTTCCCTTTGCCTTATCCTTGGCTCCTCACGCCATGCCTAATCCCTTATCCCATGCTCACGACGCCCTTGGCCTAATCCTTATCCTCACGGCCACCTTGGCCTAATCCTCATGCTCACGGCCACCTTGGCCTAATCCTAATCCTCACGGCCACGCCTTGGCCTAAGCCTAATCTTTATCCACTAATCCTTATCCTAATGCTCGCGCCCCCTCCATGCTTGGAGGCCCACGACCATTCCCTGCCTTGGCTTTGGATACCCATGTCATTAGCTCGCCCTAACTTTGGGTGTCCACGGCTATGCCTTGGCCAAACTCTTGGAGGCCCAAAGTCTTGCCTCGCCTAATTTGTGGAGGCCTTATGGCTTTCTCTCGCTTGTACTCATGGAGGTCCATGGCCATCTTATCTCTTACGGCTATCTTTGCTCCCTTGGGGTTAGAGTTTATCTTTTCCTAGCCTCCCCTCTACTTATGGGTCCCACTGATCCAAATCCTAGAGGATTATGGATTTTATTGAGTCCATAATACTCTAGTTTCCTAATCAAGTTCGGAAATCTGACAGCTCACATATTTCTTTGGTGCGCGATTTCTACAGCCCAATCCGTGAAGAATTAGGAAGCGCTTCCTTCACGAAAGATTTTTCTCTGTGAGTTATCTACAACATACTAAAAATTCGGAATTTTATCTAATATAGGCTGGCCTGGGCGATTTTATTAATGGACAACATGCAAGCTGTTCAGAAATCCGAAAATAACATAAATGTTATGGCTTATCCTTTTATATCCTATGTGGGATTATTATTATGCTATGCAACATAGCTTATTATAATTATTATGGCCTATCTTTAGGTCTTGTATTGGCAATGCTCATGCATTCTTGATGATGGCTACGCTGTGATAGCATCATTCGTCTGTTTTTCCTGATTATGGACTAGCTTCTATAAATCAGTGTTATAATTCTTAATCATGGCTCATGGCTATGACTTATATTATTTTGGACATTCATATGTCTTTATTATTCAGGGAATTGGTGCATTACATGCCACAAACCAATTTCCCTTATTTATGGCAAGTCAAAAGTCGTATTTATTTGACTATTGCCACAGAGAGTTGCTGAAATCCTCTCAGTCTAATTGGTGATTGCATAGCTCAATCCTTAGACTTATCTTATCTAAATGGCGGTTGCTATCTCAACCCTTAGATGACTTATCTTATCTTATCTAAATGGCGGTTGCTAGCTCAACCCTTAGATTTATCTCATTGGTTTAAACGGCGATTGCCCGGCTCAATCCTTAAACCAAATCTCAAGGAGATATTCAAGCTTATCGCTTAAAATCTCTATCTTATCGCAAAGTCCTGAGTTTACCAGTAATTGGTACGACTTGCACCTAGTCATCTTTGACTAACGAATATTTAACATATCTTACGAGAATCAAGATTTAGTTACATGGGGGGATATTCTTTAGGGTTTTGGTTTGGCGGTCTACGGCACGTGTGATTGCAACGGCACAATCACTTAACGGGAAAGAAAACTAAGTCGTGCGAACGTTGCTGAGAAGATGGGATAAGGTAGTGGGCGGTTCATTCTTCCCTAATATTAGGCGCAAGACTTGCCCCACTTACTCCACACTCCCACTCTTCCACTTCTTCCACTTCTTACGAGATCAGTTGAGAATATATTGTTATAAATAGGTCACTCGACCAGTTTTGGAAATCATCTCATCCAAGAACAGATAAGTTCAACAAGTTCAGTGCAAGTATAATCAAGTCTATCTTATCGATAATTGATTAACTCTTCTCATTCAGCATTTATTATCTAGTGAGAACTGAATATTCATCCTTATCTAGCAATATCAATCTGAATATCACAGAAAATCATAGCAATTCTCTGATCTCGTCTTTCTCTGCTTCCCTCCCTAAACCAACCCTAAAATCCTCTTCTTGTAACTGAAGCAATACTCGAACGGCCATTTCTTGGTTTAGGCGAGTCTTGTTCGATCTTGACCTCTCGAATTCATCACAATCCTTTATTACATCATCACACTTCATACTTTACCCCTCAGATTCTCTTTATTGTTTTACACCTAAAACAACTGGAAGTTCTGGGCTGGGCTAGTACTTAGACGTGTTATTACGCCCTCAGCTATAATCTAATGGACTCTTGCTTAATAGTACTCCTTTAGATTCACCCACATCCTACAAGAGATTTGCTAGCAAACCATTGTTATGGAAAAATGGTATCGAATCTATCTCACGCATCTTGTAACCTCAGTATTCGTGAGAACCAATACTAACATAACACATGGTTATGTAGACAAGAATACGATCTCAATCGCAATTAGTATCTCTACTAAAGTAGCCGACTATTTCGAAAGATAGAATAAGTAGAATATAAGAATTTCCAAAAAAGTCATAACTCCTACTAACCTTTTGTCGATGAAGAATAATTGATGTCTTCTTTGTCTTCACAGTCTTCGTCTTCAAGGTCTCTACTAGTTTGTCTATATCCCAATTCCGAAATCTAAACTCTAGTAGGCTAAATCAAGATTGTTTTTTTGACACCTAAAACTGACAAATAGCTTCACATACCAACGCTAGTGGGTTTGACCGGACAATGCCCTAACAGGGGAAGAACCAAGTTGCTTGCAATTGATTGATTATGTCTGGAATACTTCTTTAGAAAATGCTTCTTTATCTTTAGTTAATAATCTTGTTGTTTTGGGAGAACATTTGTCTAAATGGAAAAGAGATGTTTTTGGTAGTCCGGCAAAAAATTTTAAGAGAGTGCTGAGATATATTGAGAATTTAAAAGCTAATGTTACCAACTTAAATCATAGAGAGATCTTGCATAAAACTAAAGAATTAGAAAAACTGTATGATATTTAGGAAGAGATTGCTAAACAACAATCTAGAGACAATATGATAGCTCTTGGAGAGAGGAATACTAGTTATTTTCATGTGGTCACACTTAAGAGAAGAAACAAAGATAATATTGATTGTATTACTGATGGTAATGGCACGGTGGTCAAGGATAGGAATTTAGTGAGTGTGGTCTTGATTGATTTCTACAAGAATTTATTCACTGCTACTCCATCTTGTGCTTCTTATGATAATGATATTCTGAATAATTTAAAACCTTGTTGTTTGTACCATGACTAAAATTGCCACAGTTTGGACCATATTACCCTTTTGAGGACCACCTAGCAGTAAGCTCAAACTACCATCCTATTTAGTCAGCCTGCCATGCATCCAGCCAGCCCAACAGTCTGTATTGTCAACAGTCAATTGAGGGAAGTCAACCGATGGTCAAAGGTGGTCAAAGTTAAATGTTGACCAAAATTGGTCAAAGTCAACTGTCAGTCAAAGTTGGTCGAAGTCAACCGCTGGTCAAGGAGGGTCAGAATCAATTGTTGGCCGAATTTGGTCAAAGTCAATTGTCGGTCAAAGTTGGTCAAAGTCAACTGTCGGTCAAGTCAACCATTTCGTACAGACTAGTCCAGACCCACTTTCGGCGAGCTAAAGGAAGGTTCCAGAAGTTTCCAGAAGCCTTGCTGCCCAAGTTACTTGCAGAAGAAGTCTATCTCAGAATTATGGCAGAATACATATTTTTGTAACTGTATATATAGAGGGGACAAAAAGCAAGAAAATGATGGCGATTCCTCCACACAGAAATAAGCCACAAGATGACAACCCTAGAAATATGTCCCCTCCCTTCTAAAACCCTAAATTCATTGTATCCTGATAATCAATAAAATATCGCTCCCCAAGGGGATTCACCCGTGGATGTAGGCACAACAGTGTCGAACCACGTAAAATCTATGTCTTCATTATTTTCGTGTTTATGCATGTTTTACATCATCATCATCAACAATCGTGATTTGTGTGAGAATTTATTCCCGTACAATCACTTGTATTTTTGACTGTGATAATGTTTCTCTAATGTATATCCCTTCTAGTGAAGAAATATTCATGGTTGTTAGGAAGATGAAACCCAACAGATCTCCGGGGCCAGATGGATTCCCAGATAGCTTTTATAAGCTTAACTGGAGTACTGTAGGCCCTCAAGTTGTTTATATGATACAAGACTTTTTTTAGAAACAAAGTGCTAGGGAAAAAATATAACCATTTTTCATTCCTAAAACTAAGTCTCCTGAAACCCTAGCGAATTTAGACCAATTGGTCTATGCAATATGACGTACAAAATTATATCTAAACTGTTAGCAAATCGTATGAAACCCCTCTTGGAAAAGATAATTTTTCCTTTTCAGTCTGCTTTCCTTTCGTCTAGACAGATTTCAGATAATATAATTATAGTACATGAAATGGTTCATTCTTTTAGAAAGAAAAAAGGCAAAACGGGTTATCTAGGTATTAAGATAGATATGTCTAAATCCTTCGATAGGGTTGATTGGAATTTTCTTCTTAATTCTTTATCTAAATTTGGGTTATGTGAGATTGGTGTGCTTTAATTGAACAATGTATATCTACTTCTTCGATTGATGTGCTTTTAAATGGTCATCCCTGTGAATCTTTCAAACCTACAAGAGGTTTAAGACAGGGGGATCCTTTGTCCCCCTATCTTTTTTATCATTTATATGGAAGTTTTCTCTAGGCTTTTGTTAGCTGAAGAGGGGAAAAAAATATACAGGGTGCTAAGTTGCCTAGAAAAAGCCCGCATGTTCTTCGCAGATGATTGCTTGTTGTTCGTGAAAGCTGATTCAAAAAAATTGTCAAAATATCTTAAACATTATTAAATTGTTTTGTCAGGCCAGTTTATTAACTTTGATAAATCGGGATTGTTCTTTAGTAAGCATGTTCATCCTAGGCATCTAAGGATGATGACTAGGCTCTTAAAAATCAAATAGATCCACTTAAATGATTATTATCTAGGAGTCCCTCTGTTTCTTGACAATTCTAAGCTTAAGACCTTCAACTCTATAGTAGAAAAAATGGAAAATAAGATTCAATTGTGGAGAAATAAGATTTTGTCTCAGGCTAGTAAAATGGTGCTAAATAAATCTGTTATTTCTAGTTTGCCTCTCTATCATATGGGTTGTTTTGTGATACAAAAAAAAAAATTAATAAAAGAATTAATGCAATTCAGATAGATTTTTTTTTTTTGGGAAAAGATGTTAATGCCAAAGGTGTTTATGTTAAAGCTTGGGCCTCCTTATGTAAACCTGTTAGTCAAGGGAGTTTGGGGTTTAGAGATGCTAACAAAACTAACTTAGCCATGTTAGCTAAATTAGCGTGGAGATTGTTAAATACTCATGATGCCCTATGGGCTAAACTTCTTAAAAGAAAATATATTTCAGGAACTCTACTGCTCTTAATGTTAAAGTGTCTCCACACCATTCTTGGATGTGGAACTGCATAAATAATGGAATTATGTTAGTTAAAAAAGCATACTATTTGGGAAGTCGGGGATGGCCTGTCCATCAATATATGGACAAATATCTGGATCCCAGGTATTCCAAGCTCTCTTCTTGATATGGGTGTTTCTATAAGTCAATACTTAACACTTGTTGCTGAATTGTTTGACAACAACTACAGGTGGAATTTGAATGTTTTTCAATATGTTTTTAACCCTGACATTGTGTCTAAAATCCGAGGAATTAGACTCTACCACCTACGCTACTACCAAATTCATGCTAGGCCAAGGGTCATGACGTCACAAAATTGTGGCCACCACACGCCTATGAGCCATGGAACTGCGAGCAAGCCTCGACTAAGAAATACATGGCCACACAACATTAATGTGTTTAACTTAACAATAACATCTGCACATTACACGAGATATCAAAACATCACACGGGGGGATAACTTTAAGGGTATTCGTCTGGCAGTCTACAACAGTTAGAAAGAAATGATGGAGATGATGGACAGTTACGAAAGATGGTACTGAGTGGACATGTTCTACACGACTCTAGCAGTTACAGAACGAATCCATGTTCTCCATTCCTCCACTCTTGCACGACTTCCACCTTCTCTGTCGAGAGATCAGGGTGAGTTCAACACTATAAATAGAGGCTTCCTCTATCTTCCAAGGCAGAACACTTGAAAACACCAGAATCTCAGAGCAAACACACCTGAGTATTCAACACACTTCAAGCCTTGAGATTTCCAGTCATACCTACGACGAAGGTCTTGAACTTTCACGCCCAGAAACACACATCCTCAACCTGATCTCAAATTTCTTTCACTATTTCCTTCCCTAGATCAACTTCTATCCTCTCTGTGACCGCAAGACTTGAACGACCATTGACTTGGTTTAGGTTAGTCTTGTTCGATTTTGATCTCGAGCACTACGAAAGTATTGCAGTACAGTGTTTTTCAGGCAAAAACAATGTTTTCTGCATATTTTGTCTAATTTTGCACCTGATGATTAACTATTATAGCGTTAGATGAATGAGATTTTTTTTTATATATTTGTATACTTTTTAGTTCTTAAACTTCTACCTATTATGACATAACACTATCTCAGACGAACTAAACATTTTTTAGCTTCTTAAGGAAATTTTTTGATCTTAAACAAGGAAATTTGCCCCTAGTGCTCAGCTAATTGGACATATATGTATTCAATAGACCAGACTTTGACTATCACTTATAAGTTTTTTAGCTTATATTTAGACCGGTTTCCCTAGTCATTTGAGAATTTGAAATTCTCAATTTCAGCTAGGTAATTTCCTTTAAACACTTCTAATGTTTATCATTACACTTACTATACTTAACCAAATGATTCATTATATTATTCTCTTTAGAATTGATCATTCTGATATCAATTTTTCTAATGTTTCATTTTTGTTGATTACCTTTCAAAAAAAAAAAATTAGTCGACTGAGAGTTGTGTTTAACTGACTTTTTAGTCTGCTCGTATCACTCTTTTTGTCCTTTCATTTTTTCTCTTTATTTTAACCATTACTAAATTCTCTTGACATTAATTTTAGAGGCAGACCGTTTTTGGTGTTGTGCCAGTAGAGGCAAACCATTTTTGGTGTTTTGCCAGCCCAATATTCGTGACCACCGGGGGATACAGTTATTTCCACAATCTGATGGGTTGATGGTTAACTTACTTCAGATATACTTAGCTAGAGTATATTCGCGCCATCGATATAACTAACGTGGAGCTGATTTTCATTGGTCAATCGACCAGCTCTCCCGTGTTAGTTCTCTGATCTTTACCATTTAAGTATTAAGACACAAAAGGCATTTATGGGCGTTATAGCGCATTCGATCTTGTAGGTTCAGAAGTATTTTACTGTAAGTAAGTTCCTAAGGGTTTTACCGTTTGTAAAATCTTCTTTTTGTTGCCTCCTACGACCAATTTTGTCAACAGAGTGAAATGAGTTTTCTTTAAGAATTTCCTTATCAAGCTCTTATTTCAGTCGTCTGAAATGTAATTGATGTAACTAGGATTCTTTGTATAATTTTTTTTTGGTGGGTCTTTATCCCATTTTCTCAGAGCTTTGTTATTTTGAATTTTAACTATCATGCTCCGTACGAATTATATTTTCTCATGCTAAATATTTAGCTTTAATATTTTTCAGATGAATTTATTTGTGTTACTTTGAAATCGTGCGTGCACTCACTTTTCCAAAGTTTTCTCTACACATAAGTTGCAGTTTTTTTTTTATGTATGTTGAATTCCAATTCTTTTCGGAGTTCTTTTATTGTTGGACCTTCAATCATCGTTTTTCCTTTTTCATTGTTAGTTCATTAGCTTTTTCATGAATTTAAGAAATTAGATATTTATTAGTCTATTTAAACATTTCAGATGATCAGTATTTAGTCGACTCAGAGATCTGTTATTTTTTTTTTTTTAATACTCTTGTCGGTGTAAATTATTGTAAACAAGTGGAGCTTATGAGCTCTTATTTACATCAAAGAAAAATAAAAGAAAAACAAGAAATCTTATTCTTCAAATGAAATAATATCACTTTCCATCGGAAGTCACGATTCTGTTTTTTTATTATTCTCATTTTTCTATGAGATTATCACTTTAGTGAAAGTATTTCTTCAACTTTGATACATTGTATGGATATTTCATATCTTCCCCCAATATATTCTTCAGCTTATAAGAACCTCTTCCCATGTTTTCATAAATGATATATGGCCCTTCCCATCCTGCACCTAATTTTCCCTTCTTGTATTTTGGGCTATTTGGTAAAACTTTAAGTAGCACCATTTCTCCAAGTGAAAATTCTCTTGGTGATAAGGATTTTTGTTACCATCTTTCTTCTTCCAAATTTTTTCCATGTTTTCTTAACATCTTTCTCTGGTATTTTCCTAACTGGACTACCGCTTTTTCTCGTTTCAAGTCAACTTCTTCTAAACACTGTAAGAATTAGTTCATCATTCATTTGCGAATTGACTGCAATTGTTTTAGTGGTTAGGAGACTAATTTGGTTGGTAGAACAAGTTCCATTCCATAAGCTAGAGCGAAAGGGGATTCGAGAGTTGGAACCCTTTTAGTGGTCATGTACGCCCAAAGTACTTCACCGAATCTGCAATTCCTTAGTTCAAATTATAGCTTATTAGCTTTGAACACGAATTCTTCATATTACATAAAGTTTCATTTATATACAGTCGTCTGACAGGAAGAAATTTCATACTTTTGTCGGATTTTCATCTTTTGACAGAAACTAGCTAACTCTCCTCCCTTGAACTGTGGACCGTTGTCTGCGACAATAGCCATTGGAACTCCAAATCTACAGATTATTTGCTCCCAAATGAACTTTATCACATCTTTCATTGTTATATGTGCTAGAGCTCTAGCTTCTATATATTTTGAGAAATAATTTGTTGCTACGAGCAGATATTTCCTTCCTCCTGGAGCCTGAGTCGTCATAAAAAGATATTTTAGCTTTTTATAAAAGTAATCCGCGTTTTTAGAGATTGAAATTTTATATGTTTCTTTGTATTACCGTTGTTTTTGCCTGAAAAACATTTTATCGTCTCTGGGTACTTTCGTAGTGCTCGAAATCAAAATCGAACAAGACAAGCCTAAACCAAGTCAATGGCCGTTCAAGTGTTGCTTCGGTCACAAAGAGGATAGAGGTTGATCTAGGGAGGGAAACAGTGAAAGAAACTTGAGATCAAGTTGAGGATGTGTGTTTCTGGGTGTAAGAGTTCAAGAACTCCGTCGTGAGAATGACTGGAAATTTCCAAGGCTAGAAATATGTTGAATACTCAGGTATGTGTGCTCTAAGGTTCTGGTGTTCTGGTTATTCTGAATAATCTGAATCTTCTGAATATTCTGCCTTGGAAGATAGAAGAATCCTCTATTTATAATGTTGAACTCACCCTCATCTCTCGACAGAGAAGGTGGAAGCCGTGGAAGAGTGGAGGAGTGGAGGACATGATTTGTGCTCTGTAATTGCTAGAGTCGTGTAGAACGTGTCCACTCAGCACCCTTTCTCGTAACTGTCCATCATCTCTATCAGTTTCTTTCTAACTGTCGTAGACCGACAGACCAATACCCCTAAAGTTATCCCCCCGTGTGATGTTTTGATATCTCGTGTAGTATGCAGATATTGCATGGTTTTGTTGAGTTTAAACAACGTCGCATGGCTATGGCTCTATGGCCAATGTGGTTGTGGCGCTAGAAGCGTGTGTTGTGGATTTATAGCAACGGCCTTGGCCATTGGCCAAGGCTAGGAATTCATGGCGCCATGGCTTTGTATCCACGACCTTGGCCATAGGCCAAGGTCAAATTTTGTGGCGCCATGGTACTGTGGTTACGGCCTTAGCCACTGGCCAAGGCCAGTCTTGTATGGCACCATGGCCTTGTGGCCAAGGCCAATTCTTTTGTGGCGCCATGAGTATGGCGCCATAGTTTTGAGGCCAAGGCCAATATTTTGTGGCGCATTTAGGCCACACCATTTTGACTATGGCATGTTTATGCACTTGGGCTATGGCGTATATTAGGTCATGGCATGCTTATCCATGGTATTTAGGCCATTCTGTGTTTAGATTGTGGCCTGCCTAAGTGTGTTTAGGCTGTTGTATGCTTCTCAGAGAGCTCTGGACAGGCATAGAGCCGCGATGTTTCTGAGGTTTTCATTGTGACTCAGATGTTGAGTCGTATTTTAAGAGGAAATCCGTGAAGATGCGTCTCTGTTAACTATCCACCATGTACCAGTGAGCAATTTAGTTTTGATGACGAGGAATTCGAGGCGATGTGGACATGAAGTAAATTGGTGGGTTTATGAGCTGGTGGGGTTATTTACACTGCACTATGATATTATCCTCTCCATCGGGAGTTATAAGAGAGAACTCATAGAGAGCATATTCATCTTGCAGAACAGGTTGTATTCTGAGCTATAGAGATGTGTCTGAGTATGCAATTGCCTTTTGGCAAGGCATAATTAGAGAGTCGTTTTATATTTTTGTCCCTCTTCCATTTTTCACCATCTACATTAAGTCCCCTGGTTAGTGTGTGTAGATGGTGAAAAATGAGAGAGGGACAAAATTGTAAAGCCACTCTCTAACCATGCCTAACCTAAAGGCAATTGCATATTCATGCACATCTCTATAGCTCAGAATGAAACCCATTCTACGAGCTGAATAAACTCTCTATGAGTTCTCTCTTATAACCCCCGGTGGAGAGGATGATATCATAGTGCAGTACTGATAATCTCACTAGCACATTAAACCCATTAATCTGCTTCATGTCGACATCGCCTCGAATTCCTCGGCATCAGAATCAGATCACTATATGGTACATGGTGAAGAGTTAACAGAGACGCATCCTCATGGATTTACTCTTAATACGACTCAACATTCGAGTCTTAATGAAAATCTCAGGAATATCGAAGTTCTAGGCCTGTACAGAGCTCTCTGAGAAGCACACAACAGCCTAAACATGCTTAAGCAGACCTCATCCCAAGCTCAGGATGGTCTAACATACCATGGATAAACACGCCATGACTTCAAGTATGTTGTAGCGTAAGCACGCGCACCATAACCAAGGTATAACCAGCACGCACCAGCAGCAACAAAGTTGACCTTGGCCAAATGCCAAAGTCATAACGCCATATAGCATGGCATCACGAACCATGATCCGCCATGGGTTCACGAGAAACTAGCCTTGGCCAAAGGCCAAGGCCGTGGCGCCATGAATCATGGCGACACAACAAGACGAGTTGGCCTTGGCCAAAGTCCAAGGCCGTGGCACCATGAGCCATGGCGCCATGATAACAAGGTTAGTGCTAAACAAGCGCTTTAGAAGTTAGCCTTGGCCGTAGCCCCTTGGGCTATGGCGCCACAAGTCAATGGTGCTATGAATTCCTGGCCTTGGCCAACAGCCAAGGCCACTCCTATACACCTACTACTCGTGTCTTGAAGACACTACACTCATGTTGGTCATGACATCCTAGTCATACGACTCTACTCAGACTCAACTCAACTCAACTACGCAATATCTGCGTATCACTCGAGACATCAAAACATCACACGGGGGGATAATTTTAGGGGTATTGGTCTGGCGGTTTACGACAGTTGAAAGAAACTGATAGGGATAGTGGACAATTACGAGAAAGTGGCGTTGAGTGGACATGATCTACACGATCCTAGCAGTTACCAAAAACAACTCATGTCCTCCACTCCCCCACTCTTCCACGACTTCCACCTTCTTTGTCAAGAGATCAGGGTGAGTTCAAAACTATAAATAGAAGCCTCCTCTATCTTCCAAGGCAGAACATCTTTCCAGAAACAACCAGATATTCAGAACACCTGAATAAACCAGAGCCTCAGAGCAAACACGCCTGAGCAACCCAACACACTTCTAGCCTTGGAGATTTCCAGTCACCTTCACGACGGAGATCTTGAACTCTTGAACCCAAAACACATCCTCAACCTAATCTCAAGTTTCTTCGGTGTTTCCCTCCCTAGATCAACCTCTATCCTCTCTGTGACCGAAGCAAGACGTGAACGGCCATTGACTTGGTTTAGGCTCGTCTTGTTCGACTTTGATCTCGAACACTACGAAAGTACCCAGAGACGGTGCATTGTTTTTCCAGGTAAAAACAGTTGGCGACCACAGTGGGAGATCATTCTCTCGGTTTCAGAAAACCTTCTCAAAAAAATGGTTGAACTTAGGTCGGGATCAGATACCTAAAACCCCAACTCTTCAACTGACGGTGTTGTAGCTTCTAATACGGCACCTACCAACCCACCTGCATCCGGCACTACGCCCAACGTACCTGTTACCCAAGATGTCCCCCCTTCAACACCTATCATCTCGACTATCCCCATCACCCCAGTGACTCCTATTGCTCCAACCCATACCTCTGGCAAGAACCCCTCCTCCACGACTAAGGTCGGCGCTACCGCCGAGAAAGGAAAAGGAGTGTCAGGAGCATTAACTATAGATGAGTTGGCCAGACGTCAGGACGTCCTCGCAGAAAGTCAAGACAAGATGTTCGACACTCAACTAGGAATCCTGGATTGTCTCAAAACTCTAACCTCGAAGCTATCAAGTTCACCAGTCAAGGAGACTCCTGAAGCTGCTACTATAGGTGCCCGCTCGACTGTTATCCACATCCGAGATGACGAAGCACCTTCTCTCCCAGAAGAATCTCGCCAAAGAGAAGGACAATTTAGATGGTGAAAAATGGAGAAGGGATAAAACTGTAAATCTCCTTATGTTATGCATTTCCAAGAAGCGGTTGCCTACTCAGGAAGATCTCTATAGCTCTACGAGTTCCCTCTTATAGCCCCCGGGTGGAGAGAATGATATCGTAGTGCAATTGCCTATTCAGGCACATCTCTATAGCTCAGAATGCAACCCGTTCTACGAGCTGAATAAACTCTCTATGAGTTCTCTCTTATAACTCCCGGTGGAGAGGATGATATCATAGTGCAGTACTGATAATCTCACCAGCACATTAAACCCATTAATCTGCTTCATGTCGACATCGCCTCGAATTCCTCGGCATCAGAACCGGATCATTATATGGTACATGGTGAAGAGTTAACAGAGACGCATCCTCATGGATTTCCTCTTAAAGATACGACTCGACATCCGAGTCTTAATGAAAATCTCAGGAATATCGAAGCTTTAAGCCTGTCCAGAGCTCTCTGAGAAGCATACAATAGCCTAAACAGGCTTAAACAGACCACACCCTAAGCTCAGGATGGTTTAATATACCATGGACAAGCGCGCCATGACTTCACTGTAGCCCAAACGCATGCATAAGCCATAGCGCCAGTGCATGCATAGGCACGCATGCACCATAACACAAGTGCGCAAGTACGCCGCAATC
>JAJJMA010285198.1:0-12305 GCA_023529015.1 Papaver nudicaule | reverse complement strand
CTTTGGAGCTTGTTCACCAAATCCACTAGGTTGACCTCCATCTTTTGGTTCAAGTAGTAGTGGTTATGCAATCAAGAAAACCACAAACCTCACTATCTTGGGTTTTCTCATCCTTCAAATAAACACCCCCTTGCCTCTGTCATTCTTCATTATAATTCCAGAGAAAACCACACACATCAAAATCATCAAAGAAGACAAAGCAAGAAATGGAAAATTTAGTCAAGCAAATGAGGTAGAATTATTTCTCTTAGGCATGAGTGGTTAAGTACGCAAATTTACTCCATGCATCTTCCTGCCTTTATCATGCACATATTCTCTATATTTTCTATGATATTTGATAGTCCAACAGAATTATTAACGACATTATTAGGGAGAGATTTTCTGGTTTTGGACAGGATAATCAGGAAGGACTAAACAATACAAGACAGAGAAGGTTACCACCACAAAAAACACAATCCTTCAAAGGAGGTAAGTTTCTCCTCCAATTCCTAAAATGTTGACCTAAACTGATTTACTACTTAAAAGCTTTCTGAACTGAAATGCAGCAGAACCCATAATCTGAAGTAACTAGAAAACCAATATACTAGAATCACAAACCTAATTCGATGATGTTACACTGCAGAGAGAAAGAACTGGTTCCAAAGGCAACTTTCAGGGCAAATGAATCCGGATAAAGAAACAAGTGAAAGTATGGAGTTTGCAGCTACAGTTGCAGCAGCAGCATTTGCTGTAAACTCGCTCGAGGAAGCAGCAATGCAAGAACAGAAAAAGATAGGACTGGAGAAGGCTCTGACCAACAAGAAAAGAAAAGAAGAAAACAGGATTGTATTGGCTGACCCAGGCAGGCATTCAAGACGGTTTACAGGAAAGGAGATAATAAATGTAGAAAAGGCAGCAGCAGGTAAAATCTACATTCCACAAAAATTTTATATCACAGCTTTACTTAATGGATAAACAATGAGGTGATTTGTGCCAGGAAAGGGTTCTACAGAAATACTAGAGATTGAAGATACAGATCAACAGATGCCAAAAGAAGCTGCTTTGCCTCTGCCACCACCAATTCTCAAAAAGACTCCAACGTTTGCTAATCAAAAAGAGTCTGCTGGTCGGTCCCCAACAATAAGAAAGACTCCAACTTTTGCTGATGAAAAAGGGTCTACTGGAAAAAAAACGACGATAAGAAAAACCCCAACCTTTTCTGATGCATACCTGAATGATACTACCAATAAAAGAATTGGAATAACAGAAGAAAAAAGGCCAAGTGGAGATCTTGCACTCTCAACTGCAGGTGATGGACATCAAAACACAAAAACAATGGCTGTTGGAGGTCCAGACACAATAGCAAGAGCATGGGAGGAAGCTCAGATGGCAAGAATAAAGAAACGGTAACTTTATCCTTCCAGTGTAACATCTATAAAACTAGATCTAGGTTTTATTCATTTGACTAACAACAGAACTTCAGGTATGACAAGATGAAATCCACCATCGATTCATGGGAAAATGAGAAAAAGACAAAAGAGAGGCGCCGAGCTGATAGAGTAGAGGTTTGTTAACTTATATTTCTGAATGCATTTAGATTAATGAAGCTGAATGATGTGAACTGATGGCTTCTGTCAAACAAATTTACAGAGCCAATTGGATAAGAGAAGAGCAAGCGCTTTACAGCATTATCGTGTTGAGATCTCAAAGATTGATCAGGTTGCTGGAGGAGCTAGAGCACTTGCAGACGAGAGAAAAAAGAATGAAGAGACTAGGACAAAAGAAAAGGCAAAAAAGATAAGATCAACAGGGAAACTTCCTGCTACATGTTTCTGCTTCTGAATATTAATCAGTAGGGATGGCTGATATTCAGGTGTAAGGAACAGTACTTTATATACAAATGTCTAAGCACATGTATGTAACTATTGTGCCAACAGCTGCGCCTCTAATTATTAACTGTGGCATGAGGAAACTTGTACAGTAAAGTTGTGATTTATAAAATGTTTAAAAAAGAATCGAGTTATTTCTATCGTCAGGATAATGACAAAATCTCACGTACTCAAATATATAGCTAACATGCTAACCAATCATGAATCGATGATATAAATTCTACAAACGTTGAGGCTATTTCAAATACACGGGTCATAGATGTACAAAGCCTACAGACAACATCATAGTTCAGAGTAACAGAAAACACATAACCTATAACGACAAAAAGGTCAGCAATAGCTCCAAACCTTTTTGACTGAGTAGGCATAATGCTAGCCACAGTAACACAGGATGCATTTTGGTGTAAGAAGTTCCTCAAACTCTTGTAAGAAAGCGAACTGGACTCCACGGTGTGTCAAAGAAAACTGAATAAGGGCCTTTCTTCAGCTTCATCACGCCAAATATCAAAGAATCCACAGCATCAACAAAGAAATCTCAAGCTTACAATGGTTAATGATCTGTAGGAGAACAAAGAAAGAAGAATTATCTGGTTAGAAAAAATAAAAATAATCAGTACAACAGACGATATCGATAACTACATCTAATATATCATACCTGAACCACCAAAACTCAGAATATCATCAATGGACTCTTAATACCAGAACTACATTGATTTAGGGGTATGTCCTTGAATAGAGGCTAGTTTTAATATTAGACGCAGTAGGTTTCACAGAGATTTTCAGTTTGTAACAACTATTTATCAGAAGTTGAGATCCAAGATGGACACTACGAATGAAAATGTCCTCAAACACAGTAACACAATAAGCTGAACATCCAGATTTTTAACAGGTTCCATTATTGGAAGTAATCTGGTAAGAGTTGATTTCAAGGAGGAAATGCCTAACAAATCTTGAACCATTAAAACCTTGACCACTATCATTCCAGAAACTTGAAGGCGAGTAAGATGGCTGTGTGCTACCCTAAATGCTAGCAAATGTGACAAAGAAGGAAAACTCAAAAGGAACACGAAGCAGCATCCAGAGCCATCGTGGTGCACACAAGACAATGTGGCTGCAATTTTTACTACTTAGGAAGTTCCACAAACCAACCACCTGAAGCTCAAATGTGATTCAATTGATCTTGCTCATAAAACTCAGCACGACTATGCCCTAATAAAATTTGACCCTGTTTGATCAAGGGTGCAAACCTGAGAAAACAAAGTTACTCATTATCTAAGCAAGAACCCAAACAGAAGAATTTGCTAGCTTCCCAAAGATAACTGATAATTTCTAACTATGCTGATGCTGATGCTAATTGATCTAGGTTACCAGTGGTCCAAAAGAGGGAGATAAAAAAACCGAACAAAACAAACGAGCTATAAGAATGAGGTATTACATATTATGTCTCATTGAGAGCCCAAATCTGAGAACCCCCGAGCATTACTATACTTCTGATGCACCCTCTGAATCAGATAGAGGTAAGAGTGTGCAGATCCCGAGCATATGTCCATTGAGGCATACATAATATTCAACACATTCATCATAAGCACCTAACCTGCCACCAGCACTACGTGGAACCATGTTAGCTTGTAGCATGCTCCACAGCTTTGCTTTGCAGTACGGACATACTTCTGTTGGGTGGAACTTGGCATCTCTATCAATTAGCATCTTTCTGACTCTAGACCCTGAAAATGACTTAAAAATTCCTCTAAAGAACCCAAGATCACCCTCGTCTCCCTGATCAAGATGCTCACATGGGTCTGACACATACAACACATCTGATCGGCACTGGGGTAAAAGAAAGCTCTTTCCTGATGTCCTTGAAAAGCGAGTCCTGTACACAAAGTGCCCTGGGACTTGAACGTTATTGAAAAGGCCTCCCTTGGTGCACCCGGAACAGTAAAGAAGAAGTTTCCCAAGTGCCTTCCAGCTTCCATCCACGCTGTGACTTCCACTAGATGCCAAATCTTCCAGCATCTTTGGGGCTCTAGTGTGGCAGAATTCTTTCCACAGAACCCTCTTAGCAAAGTCATCAAACCATTTGCAGACACAAGACAAGGTGGCAATCATCCTAGGATTCCAATTTAATTGTTGAAATGCGAGCAAAATCACATCTTCACTTAGATGACCTTTTGTACATGGACAACTTGATGAGTGTATGCAACGGTACTGCTTCACATGTAGCTTTGTGTGGGGCATGATGAACTGAGTATCACCAAGAAATGGAGAATCCTGGGAGCCAAGAACTTCAAGTTTAAGACTCAGAATCGCACCTAAAAGTGACGATTTAGAAGCTTTCAGTTTCGATCAACAACAAAGATCAAAGATGGCCATCTGAAACAGAAACCTAAGTTAGACATGTTTAATAAAAATACATTTCAGAAATTCAAAAGTTCAACCTATATGGGAACTGAGACTGCTCAATACAGACAAGGCACACAACTCCTACATATTTGAAAATGCCTCCTCAACATTGTAACACTAAACTCAATCTCCAACTTTTTCAAGTTCTCTAACTTCTGATTACCAGATAACCTACAATGGTCAACTAATAATCGAAGATATGTATACTAAGTACTTGTAACAATCAGAGGCTCTTCTAATAAAATTTCCAACTTGTCCAAGCAAAGCTTAAGCAATTCCATACATAACCACAAATTCCCATCACTGAGATCACCACCAACTATTTGTCTCAATAAACCAACCAGCAAATTATCAATGCCAACGGCTGAGACATCAACCAACTTTGATGTAAGCCGAATCAAATTTAGTTTCACTGGTTCTAGAAGTTTAGAATAGGATTCATATACTAAGTTGAGAATCAAATTCAAAACAAAAGTGTACCCATCTGTGACAATGGCATTTAAATGAGTAAAATGGACATTGGCAAAGTGAGGTTCTGTCAAAATCCCATAAACAATTGCCCTATTGAGCTCCGAAGCGTTTTTTAATGAAAATGGGGGTCTTAATTGTGTCTCAAGAAGTTGAAAAGGTTCTCTAAGGTATATTTCAATTTGGTTTTCGGCTTCATGTGGCGAAATATGAAACAGTTTTGAGGTCATGTTGAGTGCATCAATAAAAACAACCCCACAGCAATGGATATAAACTGGGGAAAGTGGCCACAAGGATCTAAAATCAAATAAGTGGATCCAATTCAAACAACCAAATTTCTTTCAAAACCCTAAACTCGATCAAATCAAACAAAAAACACCTTACAATTAACATGCAGAAATTGAATTAAAAGATGCAATCAATCAAGATAATCGAAAAGGGGAACACAAATTTCTTACCTCAACAGCAATAAAAAGGTGGATTGTTTGAGTATTTTTCCAAACCCTAGAAAAATGGGGCTTTCCTCTTCTGCATGTACTGCTAAGGATGTCAATCTGAAAGCCTAAAAAAGAGTGAAGTTTATGTGGTTAAAGGAGTGAGGAGGTTGTTAAATGATTGAAATTTCTTGTTTTACAAGGGTATTTATGTCTGTATAAATATTCTTCAGCTGCTGCTGCTGCTGTCTTCAGTGTTACAGTTTGACGCGAAGGAATCGACTGTCAAAAATGAGAAATGGAAAAGATTTTATCGTCAATAATGGGATTTTGTCGGCACTTAAAGCCATTTAAATATTGACATAGAGGACCAGAGGTTATGTTCGTGCACAACAACAGTGTGGTGTGGCCTTCTTTTTATTGTTTTTTTTTTACCGGCCTTTCATTAGGCAAGCATTGCTGGCATTTGGCATCATGCACTGCATTATTATCACTTCTTTCACCAAGAGTCCAAGAAGAGCCTGTGTTTCCCGAGCGCGAAGCCCTAAGGGGTAGGCTTGTCGGAGGTTTGGCTAGCTGGCGTCGGATACCTATCTTAGATCGCCGCAAGCAGCAGCGAATTCTGGCTAGTTACACACTCCTAAAGATTATCCAAAAGTTTTTACAGCCGGCCAGGTATAGCCTGCACTAACCTGCGAAGATATACAATAGAAACTGAGTACCCATGGATTCCCGGTTATCCGGGGGATTCTTGCCGCATCCCGCGGCTAGGTTTGACGTCCAGGACTCTGAATGTCCTGGCAACCCGCGCCAAAGAGTTCCCGCTCACCGTTCAATTCAGGCCCACAGCTGAGCGCCAAGAAAACTAACGTAATTACCACAGCTGAGTTCCCGTTCAATTCACTTCTTTCACCGTCCTTCTTAAAGGATTTCCGGATCTCACTGGGGTTTTGCGGAGCTATGAAAGAAAAGGGTGTTTAGGTTAGTTCCAGCGGGCGAGCTAAAAAAAAGTCTGTTATTTTTGTTTCGCATGTTGGAGTTTCAGGCAAGGTGACCATCTGTTACCATATCTCACATTTATGTTTAAAGAGATGTTTTTACATCTTTTCTGGGAAGAAGTGGATCACACTTTAGAATTAAAATCAACAAAGTAGCTCCACTCATATGTTCTTGTGCATGACTACAGTTCTCAAATATAGTCCAACCTACCAGATGTAGTGTGTGCCTCTCTCCAAACTCATACCCGACAAAATGGGATCCAGTTCAGTGTGACTTCCGGTGGAATAGATATCCAACACGAATAAAGCATGAGAAGACATTTGGCAACCAAAATCTAGAGAGGGCTTGGTATCCAAAGTCCACATCATAGCGGGTAGATTCATTAATCTGCTCCAATAAATTTTGGGCCCAGTTCTTTAAAGCCTTTTTTCCACATCTCACCCATTCCACTCCTTCAAAAACTTCAACATACTCTGAATATGGTCTAGTCTCGAGAAACAACTCTTCATCATCTACAATAAACATATTTACCAAACCCAGTTCAATATCACCACCCATGTACGTATGATCGCATCTTTTACTTTACCTTTACAGCCACTCGCCCAACACAAAAACAACATATTGCGTCCATGAACCTTTTTTTTCCCATTATGTCGCCAAACTATAAACTTTCTTATTTCCGTAATTGATCCCCAATATTTAGGAAATTTCTCCCGGCTCAATCGGCGAGAATGATCTCACATGGGGGAAAAAAACACCCATTAAAGGTATTCTCTATGTTACAGCATTGCTCGGTCAAACCTACTAACGTTGGCATGTCAAGTTAGTTGTCAAGTTAAATGCCAAAACACAATTCTTGATTTTGTCTACTAAAGTCATGTTTCAGATACTAGAATTGGATTAGGTAGTTGAGACTTTGAAACAAAGACTGAAGACTCCACAGAGACATCTTTACATATTCATCAACAAAGGTTAGTAGGAGTTGCGACTTATGGACTCTTATTATTCTAATTATGTATCATTCGAAACATAGTCAGTGACTTTGGTATCCACAGTTGTTAAGAAGGAATCCTATCGACATGACTCATTGATGTGATGTTCGTATACACAAGGTTACTTCATGTATTAGGGTTATAGGATCATTGTGAGAAAGATTCGATACACTTTCCATGATAATGGTTTGCTTGCAAATCACTATTTGGAGAATTTTGAATCTTGGAGAATACTCGAAAGACGGGTATACGGATGAAGGTCCAATGTTGATACTAATTTTCCCATATCATACATCAACCAATAGTCAGTAAAATAACTATAATAACGATTAGATAAGTGGCCTTAGTCTTGCAACACCTCGGATATAACCACGGGGTGGAAATATCACTAGAAGTATCTAAACTTAATTGGCATCACTAACTTCACAAACACATTGTAGAGAATGCCGAACGGAGTTCGCAGTTTATCCAATACACGTATTATAATGGCTTTAATAATCTTAATCACTCAACAACTCTCATTCTCAATGCTATTCACGGATAAGATAGCAGATCCAATGAGTTCACTGTCGTTTTATGCTGACTGATCAGATAATCTCTATGCGGGAGAGATGAGATCCCTTAGGGTGATTGACACTGGAATTGTAGATAACACACCAACATAACGAGGTTCAGCACGTTGTGTGCCTACATCCTCGGGGAAAACTATTGTTTCTCTTGATATTCAGACTATTCTTCATTACAATACTTTGGTGGACTAACAGATAGTGAGCAATCTCTCAGCGTATCCACCTAAAATTTGCTCGACCCCCACTCTCTCAGTGGAGTGGGGTATTTATAGTAGTTTATGGAGGTAATTGGATTTTACTACATTTGGTTCCTTCTTCATTTGATGCCGTTTGTTAACAGCTGGACTTCTTGCACCACCTTGATTGCCCACTCCTGAATCGACACCTCCTCGGCAGAATCTATCTTCGTTGTCTGATTTCTTCGATGCTCTTGATCCGTTGGTTCTTATCCTTTGTTGACTCATCACCGCGGGGATATCCACTTGGTGATCGACACGTCTCCCTATCCTTCTGTCGTGGTATAGGCCTGGGAGGTAACAACTTCAACACGCATCCTTCATGCTCAAGCCTACCTAGAGTAGGTTCATCATGACCTTCGGTTTCCATCATCCCTCGTGATGGGGTAAAGCGCGTGGAAGATGGATTTGATACTTCGTCTTCATTTTATACTGTGCCCCGAGTCCTAAGCAAGTGACACGTGGCCGTCAATATTTTGGTATTAACAGTTTGCCCCTTTTCTTTCAGTTATTACCAAGGGTAATTATGGAAGAAAACCCTTCGCTTTCTGCCGCCACGTTCCCATGTCTTTATTATGTGGTCCCAACCTTAGATCGTGTGAGAGATTTCGCCTTGAATCTTGCGCCAGTTATTAATCATTCCTCGAGGCTATAAGTACCAGAGAGAGGATCTGAGTTTTAACTTCTTCTTCTTTATTTCTTCTGTTGCCATCGGTTTCTTCCCTTCTTTCACCTCTGCTCTTTTCTTCCGGTGAGTTATATCGACTGGTTCTTGTCTTTCCCCCTTTGGTGCAGTTATTGGCTTCTTTCTTCAGGTAATTCTTCTGATGCTTCCCTTTCTTCTGTAAGGTCATTACTTCTTCTTCTTCGTATGATATTATGGATTTCTGCTATTGTTGATTGCTTGGTTCATTTTCTTGTGCCGTGGTGACTGCTTATGCTTGTTGTTGATTTGTTTCATTCCCCATGTATGACGGTTGTTTTCACTTTTTACATTTGCTCTTACCTTTCTTGTACCCTTATCTTTGTCTTCTCAGAACCATGACGAGAAAGAAGTCCAAAGATTCGAAGTCTAAGTCAGATACTTCATCGCCGTCAGCCTCGGTTGAGGCGGCTGATACCATTACTCCTCATTACGAAGTGACGAGGATTGAACCTTCGGACTCAGAGAGCTATCGTCACATACCTCCTGAGGAGATCAAAAGCACATATTCTCTTAAGGGTTTCACAATTGAATACTACGGAAAAACAGATGTTCTGACCGAGCACATGGTTGCCAACTTCCCCTTTGATGAGAACGCTCTTCTCATCACGGTAGGTCAACTTGCTGTTGGGTTAGTTATTCCTTGTTTAACCCTGGTGATCTCTTTTACTTTGATGTACTGTCGAGTCGTCAAATTCCCTCGAAGAGCTTTATTCGAGGAATCTTTCAATATAGTGGAAATTTTCTTAGATTTCTTCATGAGTGCTGGCTTCGTAGAAAAGGTAAATCAAGGATAAACTGTTATAATCCTTTTGATCCTCCTGTTGGTGACGATCATTCGCATTATACTCCTGCCAATTTTAATGCCAAGTGGGGTGATGCTATTCAAGCCACAAATTATCTGTCGTGGGGTGTTGGCCCTCGTCATCTTAGAAGTTCGAGAACCCCTTCCTTGTTGCCTGACTGTGATGATGTTAACCGTACCAAGATCCATGATAGTAATGATGTCTTCCCAATAGAAGAAAGAATTCGTCTTGATCATGACCGAAGGTGGATGCGTACTCCTCTGAAGCTCGTTGGCCCTTGGTTTGCTGGTTTTAAGATTGATGCTTCGGGGAATAGAGTACCGAGGCCTTTGTCTGAGCTTCCCCCGCAGTATCGTAATTATATTGCTTGGATGTTTAACAAGGAGTCTTCTATTGTGCCGAGGAAAAGGAAGGCTAAAGCTGACAAAGGCGGTGTGTCTATCTCAGGGAAAGAAGATGATTCCGCTTCGTTGTCAAAGGTATGGTTTTGATTTTGAATTTTTTGTGTTTGTCAATGTTTTCCCCCCAAAGCCATAACTTGGACAACGGTATGTATTATTGTAGCCGAAGAGGCGTTCTTTGAAGAAAAAGTTTGGTGAAGAAGAAGAACAAAGTACTGGTGGTAGTCCTCCCAACGAGGTGTTGGAGGATGATTTTGATGATGGTAGTGGTAAGGGAAAAAAGATTGGTGCCGATAGTTATGAAAATGATAGTGATGATGATGATGAAGAAAGTGTATCGTCTAAGCACTCATATGGTGGGGGTATGGATGTTGATATTGATTCTCGGAAGCGAAAAAATGATAGTAGTGTCGTGGGTAGTGGTGATTCTTTTGTTGGTACTGGTTCGGGTAACGCTGATCAGCCTATTGACCTAACCTTTGAGAATGAGAAGAAGAAGAGTAAAGTTGAAGGAAGTATGAGTAGCCCTCTGCAGCATACTCCGTTGGCTGGTTTGCCTGCTTCGTCTTCTGGTTTGGTGGGTACTCCGTTATTTGGCCTTCCTCGTTTGTCTTAGGCTGGTTCTACCCCCTGGGGCCCAGTTGGCAACTCTCCGTTGTTGAGCACCAGTACCTCCACTGTCGTTCTTGTTACTCCCTTCAGTGGTGGTTTGGGTGCTTCCTCGTTGTTTAAGATAGTTACTCATGCCCCCGCGGTTGTATCTTCAGTTGGTAAATCTCCGCTTCTGATGGAGTCTGACGAGGTACTGTTTGCACGCTATCTGAGACCTTCGTCGCATGTTTCTTCTGCGAATGCACTGTTGATGAGTCCCGAGGAGAGGTCGCAGTTGGAGAAGACCTTGGAGTCTCAAGTGGCAGAGATGCAGGTTTGCTTTCTGGACCCTTCTCATCCCCTTGCTGTTGGTTCAGTGCCTACGTTGGAGAAGGCCCAGGAAATAGTAAATCAGTTCTCCGGCTCTCTTACTGAGTTGAACTTGTACGCGGTGAGTTTCTTTCCTTGCTGATGTTGACATGATTCTTCCTCATTCCCTTAGATTGTATCTCATCATTTCCTTTTCGCCCGTAGTTGTCTCTATACTTGAGGAGTGTTGCCCCATTGTTGAAGTTTTATCCAGCTAAGTGTGCTCAGCTTGAAGCTTATGCTACTCAGATTGTTTCTGACCGTGATAGTGTTGTTAAAAGTTTCAACGAGTTGCGGTATTCTCAGCAAGGTAATACTTCGTCTTCAAAGGTGACAGAGCTAGAGAACGAATTGGTGGACTTGAAGAAGAGTTTGAGTGTTGCCCAAGCTGACAAAGAAGAGGCCCAGAAGACTCGAACCTCGGTTGATTCCGCGCTAACCCAGGAGATGCAAAAATCTATAGGTAAATATGATCTTCTCCCTTTTCTGTCTGTGTTTCTCCGTCTTGCTTGTATGTATATTCTTGCATGGGAATTGAATATTCGTTCTCGTCTCGTCTTTTTTACCTTCTTCTTTGAAGACCTTCGTGTTGAACGCAATAGATTCCGTCGTGATTTCTGGCATGTTGAGATAAAGAAGGATAGATACTTAACCTTTAACCGTGGTTTTGAACTTGAGCTAGAGACTTCTCGTTCTTACGCTACCGAGATGGTGGCAGAAATAGATAATCTTCGGGATTCTCTTGGGTTAAAAGATGAACTTATTGCGAAGTTGAGGGGGGAAATTAATATAATGGAACAACATGCTGCTCTTCTACAAAGGCAGAATGACGATGCCCGACAAGACTTGGAGGAAATGGGGAAAAAATGGGCAAAGGATACTGCAGAGAGGAATTCCTTGTATCTTAAGGTGAAAGAGATGGAACAGAAAGTTAACGGGGTTGGCTCTTCATCTTCTCAGCCTGCCCGTGCTTCGGTTTCCGCTGTTAGGGAATTTTCTGAACGGGTGCATAGCCTTGATGCAGCTAATCATTTTTTGACAGCTGATATTGAATCGCTTCAATCTTCGCTAATAGCATGGAAAATAAATATGATCAATTATCCGAAGAATTCTCCCGGGTTGACTCCCAACGTATTGATGCCGAGCATAATCTTGAATTATCCCAGAGTCATGCCCAAGGTAGCTTAGGGCATGCGCTATGATTGTCTTCTTATCCTCTTTGTTCTCCTTGATTGAGTTCTCTTAACATCTTATCATCTCCGCTTGCAGGGTTGGAGGAGCAGATTCATAAGTTGCGAACCCAAGTGGGTAATCTTTCCCAGAGGGTTACAATAGTTGAAGGCTTGGTTACTGAAAGAGATACTACCATTGATTCCTTCGTCCCCCGTGAAGAATCTCTGGTGAATGAGTCTAACCAGCTGTTGATGGTGGTTTTTGACGACGAGGTCACAGGAGTAATTTCGCAT
>JAJJMA010285189.1:0-10976 GCA_023529015.1 Papaver nudicaule | reverse complement strand
TCTCTGTAGAAAATCTTTGCTCCACTGTTCATCGTCTTCTCCGCCTTGCCCTTTACTGTGAAAAAGCTTGGTTTTCCGACAACAATGGCGCCAAAAAGGTTAGTCCTATTCACTTGTGATTTTTGGTGTTTTCCTCTGTTTCAAAGAAATTCCCAATTCCTTCACTGCTATGAATAGTTGCTCCAAGGGAAAATCTAAGTTTTAGTTTTCCTTTGTTTTGTTGTTGTTTTTGTTTCAGAACTTCTGCTTCCTCTGAGAGGGATGAAGATCCAAACTGTCTGAGGACTCTTCGTAAAAAGTACTATCTGGACTCTAGGTTCCAGATCTCATGGGCTACGCCTCAGAGGAGTGAAGGTGTTATCACTCCAGAGCTCTTGAGGGAGAGCAATCTGAGCAGGACCCGAATCATTGTCTCCAAGGCTCAACTTGATTCTGGCCTCCGACTTCCTCTATGGAGTCCCAAAGATTCCTTCGTGTATCGTGCTTTGGCTTCTGGGGTGGATACTCCCAGAGGTCTGTTCCAGTTGAACAATACAGCTTGCAGGATTCTTTCTGAGTGTGCTTCCAGAGCTCGGGGAAGGACTCTTTTTCAGTCTGAGAAAGTTTCCTTTGACCCTGTTGATGCTAAATTCTACACTGTGGAGAATTTCAGGCGCAATTATCGGGTGACTCAGGCTAGGAGGGATAGTTCCTTTGAGGGTTTTGGAGTAAGTATCCAGAGGAGGATTGCGGATGAGAGAAAGAATGCTCCTTTGCTTCTGGGGGATGTGGATCCTCCAGGTGGTGGTGAGACTTCTCAACAAGATTTTCTCTGCAAGTCCCATGATCCAAGTTGGCATGTTGGTCCTTTGTTGATTGAGGGTCCATTCATTTTTGGGTTTGATGTAAGTGGGAATCCTGTTCTGGAGACTCCTAGATCTCTAGAGGATCTCCCTACTTATCTCCCATGGGTGAATGTTTGGCCCAATGCTGGTGGTTCCAGGAAGCGTAAGGGAGGAGATGCTCCAGAGGTAAAAAATATTTGTCTTAGCTTTCTGAGTATGTGTCCCATACTTGCCCCTATTTTTTGACTCTGGGATCTTCTCCTTGCAGCCTTCTAAGCAGATTGGGAAAAAGGTTGCTGTCTCCTCTGAGAAGGGAAGAACTGTGTCCTCCAGGCCTCTTCCGCTGCTCGGAGATTGGTGGTAGACTATGGAGATGATGGCCCAGACTCTGTGGACGTGCCTTTCCATGAAACCTTCCAATCCCAACAGGATGATGATATGGTCGTTGTCCAACCAACCCAACCCTCCAAGGGTAAGTCTTCTCAAGTCGCAGACTTCAGTGCTCAGACTTCCCAGGATGATGCTGTGCTAGTTCAGCATAAGGATGGGTCTTCTAAGAAAGAAAGTACTTTGGTGATTCCCCCTGGCAGTTCTCTGGTTGTTTCCGGGACTGCCTCCACTGTTGTAGCCACTCTTCTTGCTCCAGACTTTCAGAGCAAAAGTGTTGAGGAGCAAGCTAAGGCTGTTGCCCCAGAGAACCTTCCCTTGCTGGTAAGTGAGATTCATCCCTCTTTTTCTTTCTTAGGTTTTGTTAGATGTTTTCTGATTCTGGGGTCCCTTCAGATCCATAATGCAGTTGCGGCTTTTTCAGCTAGCTCTGGGGTATCCGTCCGAGCTCTGGACGGTCAACTAAAAGATTCTCAGAAGAAGGTCTCCGAGCTTCAGAGAAGTCTGAACCTTCAGAAAGGTAACTTTTCTTGACATCTCTTAGTTAGTTTTGTATGCTTTTTCTGGGACCTGAAATAGTCCTTTTCCCTTAGTCGAATTCGATCAAGCTAAGGTCCAATGGGAGAGGGATCGTAGTGACTACCAGAATGAACTCACTCTTAGGGATAGTCAGATCCTTTCCTTGGAGACTGATTTGGGTAAGATGGCGAAAACGCACGAAGATAAGATCCAAAGTATGTTTGCCAATCTCTCAGAGGAGCACTCTAATACTGTAGAAGGTTTTCATAGACAGCTTAGAGAATCTCAGTCTCAGATTAATACTTTAGAGTCTATGAAACGAGGTCTGAAAGACCAAGTTAGGACTTTTATGCGGTGGCAAGAGGATCATCAACCTATGCTCAATCAGATTGAGGATTATAAGGAAGCCTCTGAGCGTGCGGCTGATGAGTTACGGGCTTCACAGGAGCTTGTTAGAAGGTTGCGTGATGCAATGGCAAAGCATGCTGATGCTTGCCCCATGGATAATCATGCCTTGACTCTTCTAGAAAAGCAGTATAGTGAGCTTGATTCTGCCAGGTTGGACACTGAGCAAACTCTGAGGGCCATCATCTCCGACTCGGAAGGTAGATCAGAATAGGCCTCAGATTCCTTCGATTGTCTTAGTGTTTTTCCTGTTGTCTCATGTTTGCTTTGCTCCTTTTTCAGGAAAAGCTAGAGAGCTTGAGGAGTTAAGGTTGGAGTTTGAAACTCTCAAGGCCGAGAAAGAGACTCTGGAGGCCAGGGTTGTAGGATTTGAAGAGGAGTTAAAAGAGCAGGAGGACCATCTTTGTGAAAAATATTCTAAGGAAGCTTCTGATGTAGCTAAGTCCTTGAATAATCAATGGAAGACCAAGTATGACGCTCTTCTCCTCTCCATTCAGGCTCAGAAGACTCCTGAGGCCTCTCCTAAATTCATGGCTGCTTTGCAAGAGACTGTGGCTCCTTCCAGAGATTCTGAGGCGACTACTTCCAGAGGTGCTCCAATCTCTGAGACTGAAGAACCTGAGGGTGTACCCACTTCTGAGGTCGAGGAGGATTTGGAACTCGGAGAGCAGGATGTTGGTGAACAGCCAGAAGTTGAGGAGCCAGAGAATGAGCGCCCTCAGAATCAAGATGATGATACTGAAGAGCGAGGGCCATCTCCCTCCAATCTTGCTGAAGATTGACTATCTTTCTCCTTCCTTTGTATTGAACTGACTTTGTTTTTGGTAGTTTGTGTGTTGGTTGTACTTGGTTAACAACAAATACTTTTGATTTTTTTGTCTGGGCGCTCCCAAGCTTGGGGGGCAAAACACTTTGGACCCTTATTGCTGTGAATGTATGGGTGTTTGTTTTGTCACTTTCGTGCCTTTAAAGTTAGACAATATTTTTGCCTTAGACCGTGTTGTCTTAGGTTGTGTGCTTTTCGGCACTCTATCCCTTAGAGGCTCAACAACTTTGTAAAGTCTTACCAAAAAAGATTTCCTTACATTATGAAGAAGATTCCATGTACGTTGAAAGACTCAGTGGCCACTAAGTTCAGACAAGGACCATACTGTACTACCTTGATCATGATGACGAAACTTTCTCTAAGGTGAATTCTGAGGGTTCATTCATTCTGGGATGTTTCGTGAGGGGAGCCATCCCTCAGCCTGCATCTCCAAAATGGCATCCTAAAGTGCTATTAGGGCATCCGAGTCATATGAGTAAGGGATCTGTCCATAGACTAAGGCACATTGGGGGAGTGCGCACCTCCCTCGTACCTGAAATACCCTTTCGGGGTCTATGCCCCTGCATGTGCAGAGACGAATGCCTATTCGTTAGATCTGGGCGTGGGTTGTATGGCTAGTACTTCGAAAATTCAAGGTATGAGTCATTCTTGTAATTTTCTGAGGGTTTAGAAAATATAAAAGGAAAGAGACTCTTTTATTTTTCTGAGGGTCAAAATATAGAAGGAAAGAGACTCTTCTAAAATTCTGAGCGTTTCGAAAACATAGAAGGAAGGGGACTCTTCTAGAATTCTGAGAGTTTCGAAAATATAAAAGGAAAGAGACTCTTTTAATTTTCTGAGAACATAGAGATAATAATAACAAAAGATTTTATTAATATTCCAGAGGTTATACATGATCATATTCAAAAGTACTTAACACTATTTCGTACATAGTATTACAAAGCTCTGAGAGACATTTCCCTGTACGGGCTTTGAGACTTCTTGAAGGATTTAGGGGTAATAGGGCTTGAGATATCTAGGATTCCATGGCCTCTGGAGCTCGGTTCCATTATGCTTTAATAGTCTGTACGCCCCGTCTCCCGCCTTTTCAGTGATTTTCATGGGTCCTTCCCAAGTAGGGGCGAATTTTCCTTTCTTTCTTTGGTAAAGAGGGATTTCTCTCAGGACCTGATCTCCCACGCTGAATTCTCGCAGGCCAACTCTCTTGTTGTATTCTCTGGCGAGTCTTCGGTGGTAATTTTATATTTTCTGGAGGGCCACCTCTCGTGTTTCCTCCAGATCGTCAAGTCGTGCCAGCATCAAATCTGATGTTAGGTCATTCTCCCATGCCTCAGTTTTGGTTGTAGGTATCATTACTTTGGTTGGTATGATAGCTTCTGCCCCAAAGGTGAGATAGAATGGAGATTCTCCTGTGGCTCTTCTTTTGGTCGTTCTGTAGGCCCAGAGAACGTTGTGTAACTGTTCGCACCACCTTTTCCCATGTCCATCCAGAGACTTTTTCAGAATATCCGCGATAGTCTTATTTGTGGCCTCAGCTTGGCCGTTACTTTCTGGATATATGGGGGTAGACTTGTTTCTTTTGATGCCAAAGTTGTTACACAACCTGTTGATCTCTTTTCCTCTGAACTGAGCACCGTTGTCTGTGGTTATGGCGGCAGGTATCCCGAACTGACAGATGATCTGCTCAAATATGAATTTGAATACATCTTTGTCACGTATGTTAGCTAGAGCCTTCGCCTCGACCCACTTGGTGAAGTAGTCAGTTGCGACAATCAGAAATCGTCTTTTCTTTGTTCCAGTTTCCAGAGGTCCTACTATGTCTATCCCCCATTTGGCAAAAGGCCAGGGACTAGTGACAGAATGTAGTTCCGTAGCTGGTGCATGGATTCTCTTGCCATACCTTTGACAGGCTTCACACCTTCTGGACATTTCTTTGGCGTCCATATGCATGCGTGGCCAGAAGTATCCATATGTTTTAGCCTTGATTGCTAGAGATGTCCCTCCAGAGTGGTTACCGGCGTCCCCGTAATGGATAGCCTTTAGTATTTCAATTCCTTGCTCCTTGGAGAGACATCTGAGTAGTGGTCCCAGGGGAGATTGCCTGTATAGGACTCCATCTCGTAGCCTGTAGTTCTTAGACTGTGCGGCTAACTTGGGGTTGTACCCTGGTTCTCCCGGGAGTATTTTCTTTTCTAGGTATTGGTGAATAGGTATTCTCTTCTGGGGGTCCATCGTCAGAGGACTGTTCTTCTCCCATCTCAGTAGTGGCTACTTCCACTTCTGGCTCTGGGGCATCTGGCTCTGTCAGAGGTACTGAGGGTAGTATGACCCTATCTACTCTGATGCTAGCAATCTTAGGGTCATTCAACATTGATGCAATGTAGGCCAGAGCATCCGCATGTCGATTGTTGTTTCTAGAGATATGCCTGAGCACGAGACCAGGTATCTTGTTGATGTATTCCTGAGCTTTCTTGTGGTAGGCTTGTAGGCATGGGTCCAGAGTTTGATATCTTCCCTCTATCTGCCTTACCACTAGCTGCGAATCACTTGTTAGCCTTACATCTCTGAGCTCCATCTCACAAATCAATCCCAGACCGTGTATGACTGCCTCATACTCTGTTATGTTATTTGTGGTGGGAAACTCGAGTCTCAGACTGTGTACAATTCTTCTTCCAGTAGGAGTTGTGAATACCATTCCAATGCCTGCCCCATCAGCGTTCTTGGACCCGTCTACAAAGACTTCCCACCTGGTAGGATTTTCCGCCCTTAGAAGTTCTGGGGGGTCTTCCAGTTCATCCTCAAAACCAGGTATGTCTTCGAGTTCTTCCTCTTCTGTTAGAGGAAAGTCTGCTAAGAAGTCAGCAACAGCTTGGGCTTTGATGGCAGTCTGAGGTTGGTACTGTACTCCAAACTGTTTGATCTGAGCTCCCCATTTTGAGATCCTACCAGCCCTTTCAGAGTTTCTGAGTACTGAATCGATAGGCAGTTTGGTGATCACAGTTATAGGGTGAGCGTGAAAGTATGTTCTCAATCTCTGAGAAGCAAATACTAATGCCAGAATTATCTGCTCAATCTTAGAGTAATTCTTTTCGGCAGGCCCCAGAGTTCTACTGATGAAGTAGATAGGCCTTTCCTCACCTTCTACTATGCGTAAGAGTACTGCACTGATAGAGTAGGAGGTGGCTGCTAGATAAACATATAATGTTTCATCCGGTTCAGGCTTTTGTAGTATAGGCATTGTTGCCAAATACTTTTTGACGTTATAGAACGCCTCCTCACATTCCTTGCTCCAGACCATCCTCTGGCCTTTCCTCAGAATGTTGAAAAAATGCTTGAGTTTGTCGGAGGATCTTGCAATGAATCTTCCTAATGCAGCCAATCTTCCATTCAGCCTCTGGACGTCCTTCCGAGTTAGGTGAGGGCATTTCTGTGATAGCTCTGACTTTCTCAGGGTCTACCTGTATACCATCCTTCGTGACCATGTAACCTAGGAACTTCTCAGAGGTGACCCCAAATGCACATTTGAGCGGGTTGATTTTCATGCGAAATTTCCTCATCTGAGCGAAAATCTCTTCCAGATCTCTGACGTGATGTTTGGACTGTTTGCTTTTGACAAGCATGTCATCCACATATACCTCCAGAGTTTTGTGAATCCAAGGTAAGAACATTTTGGACATTAATCTCTGATAGGTTGCCCCTGCATTTTTGAGTCCGAATGGCATCTTTGTGTAACAGTACAGCCCATTGGGAGTGAAAAATGCAGTATGCTCCTCATCTTCCGGTGCCAGAGGGATTTGGTTATAGCCAGAATAACCATCCATGAATGATAACAGCTCATTCCCAGAGGTAGCATCAACTAGTTGATCTATGCTCGGGAGTGGGAAGCTGTCCTTGGGGCATGCCTTATTTAGATCACTAAAGTCGATGCATATTCGTACCCCAGCGTTGTTTTTCTTCGGGACAAGTACCATGTTGGAGATCCACAGTGGGTACTGCACCTCCCGAATGATTCCAGCCTTTTCCACCTTCTGAAGCTCCTTCTGGACTGCTTCCTGATATACTGGGGCTATCTTTCGAATTTTCTGTCTCACAGGTTTGACACCTGGATGGATTCGGAGATGATGATGGCTTATGTCTGTTGGGATTCCCAGATGTTTGAGGCACAATTCGGGATCGATTCCCGGCATGTCTTCCATCTTCCATGCAAATACGTCGACATATCTCATCAAAATCCCTACGAGTTCTTTTTCAAGGTCAGGATCTAGGAGCGTCCCAATTTTAACCATTTTTGGTGTGTCTGGGCCTCCTATATTCACTTCCTTTGTCGGCTCAGACGTGTAGAATATAGGCTTCTGGGGGCCTAATTCAGTCTGAGCCTTTGATTGCTATAACTTTCCAGAGGCATCAGCCATCTGGGTATCCTCAGATACCTGGTGGACAGTCTTTTCTTTGAGTTTCTGGACCATTGATTCTAGGCAAGCTAGCCTAATGGCCTCTTCCTCTTCTCTGTCCCCTCGTCCCTTGTTTTTGTTGATTGCTTGACGCATTATCCTTGCGGAGGTGGAACATTCGATGAATTCATCAATTTCCTTCTGGCATTCCTGTTCCAGAATCCTCTTCTTGGAATTTCTGGGAGTGTTAACCTTTTCCACACAGTTTCTCACGTCTACTTCTGAGCAGTATCTAGCTTCTCTGGGGTCTCCCATGATCTCAGCTATTCCCTCTGGGGTGGGGAATCGTAGCCGTTGATGGTAAGTGGAAGCAACTCCCTTAATACCATGAATCCACCATCTGCCCATGATGGCAGAGTAGGGTGAAACAACGTCAACTACACAGAAAGTCGTAGAGGTGATGATTTTTCCAGCGTGTACTTCTAGGGTTATTTCTCCTTTGGGCTTAGTGGAAGATCCGTTGAATCCATATACCATGTAGGTTGAAGGGATTAGGCATTCATCCTTTAGGCCCATCTTCACGAATGTGCTGTAGAACAAGATTTCCACAGAGCTTCCTCCATCCACCAGAATTTTTGGGATGCCCCACTCCCCAATCATCATGGTAACTACCAGAGGATCGTTGTGAGTCTTCCCGTTCTGGGGCACCTCAGAAGCTGAGAATGAAATTGGTCTTTTCATCCATTCCTCCATGGGGAGCTCTAGAGCCATGCTGAATATTTCTTCCCCATTTGCATTTCTCTTATGGATTCTCTCCAGAGAGTGTTGCCCCAGAGATGATTCTGAGGGCGATTCTACAGAATGGGTAATAGTGTTGCAGTTGAGGTGTTGTACCTCTCTGGGCATCTCAACTCTGAATATCTTCTCTACTGCCTTCTGGGTGTTCCCAGAATCTTTGGCAATATACTTCTTGAGTTCTCCACTACTTACTAACTTCTCCATCTCTCTCCTTAAGTGCCTGCACTTGTCAAGAGAGTGGCCGTTCCACCCATGCACTTCACAGTAATCCTTACTGTTCTTGCAATAGTCAGGTTGGATGCCCTTTCCAATAGGATCCTCAAAGGGAAGCTTGCCCTTGATTTCCTTGTAAATGGTGGACCTTGGAACGTTGAATCTAGTGTAAGTGGCGTCGTCAAAATCCCGCTTTTTGTTGTCCTTAGCTGATCTTTTGCCTCTGAATTCTCTGGACTTGTTTCTCTTGTTCTGAGAAGTGGGGACCGCAGCAGGAGGTTGGGAATGAGTGACCTGGGGCTGTGGTTCTACCACGTTTTCTCCTCTACTCATGTTCCCAGAGAGCAGCTTGTCGTAAGTGCCATCCTGCGTCTCTTCTAGTGCTATGAACTCCTCCTGGATTCTTCTGAGGTCTCCCAGATTATCTGGAGTCTCGTTCCATAGCTTGACGAAGAGAGGGTCAGTCTTATTTAGAGAATTCTTGAAACCAAGGATAGCATAGGCTGCTGGGACCTTCCCTATCTCAGCGCATAGTTTCCTCCACCGGTCAACTAGGCTTCTGAGGGATTCTCCCCTTCCTCTTTTGAGGACAAATAGTCGCTCAATCCCGGGTTTGACCTTGCTGTTATGCATGTAATTCTCTAGAAAGACCTCTTGAAGATGTTCGTACGACTTGATCTTTCCATTTTCTAAGGAGTTGAACCAAGTTAACGCTTCCTCTTTGAGGCTCCCTGGAAAGAATTTACACATAACCCCTTGTCGATCTTGCCATGGCATTAGAGCCATTTCATAATCCTTTATGTGTTGGATAGCATCACCCGTGCCATCAAACTTGTTCTGGAAGTTCAATGTACACCGTTTGGGTATAGGGAGAGCATTGATTTCTGAGGTGAAAGGTGAGCGCTTAGCGTCTTCCATTACCTCTGCCAATCGTTTGCCCTCCTTTCTGATAAGTTCTGGTTTGTCCTCAATACTTGCTGCTATGGCTTTCCTGAGATTAACCTCTTCTTCCAGCTCCCGAATTTTCTTTTCTCGGGCCGCCAGGATGTCTGTCAGAGATGGCTCGGCATAGCCTTCCTCAGAATCATCGTCCGAGGTGTCGTCCGAAATCACTTCAGTGACTTCAGAGCTCTGACCTTGTTTCTTCTTGCTCTCTGAGTGTCTTCTGGGGTGGATTCTGGGTTTCTGACCACAGACTTACCCCTCTCGGCACGAGTTGGCCTCACCCTCTGGGTGACTTTATCAACTCCAGAATGGCCATATGCTCTGGAGGTTTTCTTTGCTCCTCTGGAGGACTCACCCTTCCCAGAGGTACCTTCATGTTGTTTCTCTGAGACTATTGTAACCTTCTGGAAGGTCTACCTTTCTCAGAGGTATCTTCTCGACCTTTCTCTGGGACCTTCCCTCTGGGAAGTCCGTTGAGAGCGTCGATGATTCGATTGTCTCCCTCCAGAGAGGCCTCAGTAGAACTGTTGGAGTCTGTCGTGTGCAAATCCAAGTCCTCTTCTTCTCTCTGAGAGTCAACTCCCGCCCTCATACTCGTTGCTTCTGAGGCAAGATCTTTCTGAGGGGGCTTCTTGTGATAAACCTCTGTCAAAGGTTTGGTCTTCACAGGTATGCTACTAGCAGTACCCTTCTTCTTTTGTGCCCCAGGTTCTTTTCCTACAGTATGGTGGTCTTTCCCAGAATCCCATTGCTGGTATTCTGAGGCACCCTTGCTGGAAAACCTGGTGGTGCACTTTCTCCAGAGGCGACAGTATCCTCTGGGACTTCATGGTCCGTCCCCTGCAATCCACTTCTGGTTGTCCTCCTCGGAGGGTCCCTTCCAGAGTCTGTGGCACTAGCAGTCTTCATCTTCTCCTGAAAAGCAAAATCAAGATATAACCTTCTTGTCAGAGAGTAACTCCACAAGTGCTAGTTGTAATCTGACAGTTTCAGAGATCCAAGAAATCCGTACACCTTTTCAAAATATTTTGAAAACTATTACAGAAAGGGACATAGAAATGACTGGATAAGTTAAAACTGGGTAGTTGGGCTGTCAGGTTTTGTTTGAGAGTGATGTTGGTGACATCAGCAGTCTGCGAAAACAAAAAAGACAGTACAAGCATTACTTTTCAGTGAGAACCTTTTCAGAAAAACCCTCTACCCTCCATTAATGGTGTTTTTGAAGAAAAAACCAGATCCAAAATGGATTTCAGTTTCAAATAAGTCTACTGTTGGCAGAAATCAACAGCAAGAGTTTTGTTTATGCTTTGAAAACAAGATCTGAGTTCAAAGGTCTAACCGTTATGAAGATAAAGGCTAGGTTTTTGCAAAAAATCAAGTTTTTGTAAAGAAAACAAAGGATTTTTCGCAAACAGCAAGTAAAGAAGGAACTTTTAACACTTAAAAGCATAAAAGGTCTCACCTTTACTAAGAATACTAAGCTTTCCTTGTGAGATCTATGAGATCCAGGAGCTTTTCTTCCTCACAGCAAAGGTTTGGTTAAGAGACAGATAAGAAAAGCTTTGAAAAACACACCAGGAAGGATAAATCCTTTACCTAGTCCCTGTTTCTAGCGCCAAAATGTGAGTCTAGATATCTCTGAGATCACACCCAATGGTCCTAGATGAA
>JAJJMA010285174.1:0-14833 GCA_023529015.1 Papaver nudicaule | reverse complement strand
ATTTCCTTGAATGACGGAATTGAGATTTACAGTCGTAGGCTCATCCAGTATTCTTGGCAAAATGACATCCTACAAAATGTGGGCAAAATTTTAAAATATGCTATTATTACACCAATCACAAAGAAGTGGCAAGTCTAAAATTATCCACACCTTTATATAACCAATTCTGTATGTTTGATGTATCTTTGACAAGACTGAGGGATCTTTGATTGGGATTGCCTGCAATAAGAAAAAGAACAACATTTTTAAGTTAGTGCAAGCTAACCAGATGCTTGGCCCAGCTATTGACTTGCCCACACCTGACATCTAAGAATGAGAAAATGTGTATTACCTCCTTAAATACCACATGCTCTTTCAGGAAAGCACGATGATGATGCACATGAGAGCTTTTCTGATCATCTGAACAACACCTTCAGATTTTCATTAACATAGCAAGGAAGGTTAATCGTTCGAAATAAATGTTATGGAGGTTTAAAAGAACTGCAAAAAGAGCTTACATTCAAGGGTCCCAATAATATCCATGATAAATTTATCACCAAACATTTTGTCAAAGATCTGAGAACTGTTGAGTAAAACTGGACCAAAAAGAAAAACAGGAAGGAATCAGTATTCAAAACAGATAGAAAAACAAATGAAGATCAAGAGAGAAAAGTTAAGGGAGGTATGAAAAAGAGACGAATACTTAATCCCTTGACCAGTCTGAATATTGTGTTAAGAGCATCCATGTCTTCCAAGTCCTCGCACATTCTAAACAGATCCAACAGCTTCGGGAAAAAATTTTGCTGCAAAAATAAGAGAGATTTAGATATTAGAGAGAAACAAAAGTGCCGCTAGAACAGATAAAGAGAGTATTGGCACCCGAAACAGTGTTGCAAACAGCTACAGTATACTCATATTTAGAAATAAGATATTACTGATTATACATGTGGGCTTCAAGTACAATTAAATATATACAAATACCAAACGACTAAGAAAAACTTCTCAAATGGCTGATCTACGATTTATAATTATGAATATTCTTCAACCTGCTTGAAGTTGATTAGAAGCTTACGTTGCGTATTATAAGCTCTGTAACACGCATCTGATCAGTTATCCCACTTTCTGTTACGATCTGCAAGTTAAATTTGGTAGTGTCAAGCGAATAACTACAAAATTTTATATACTTCGCTAAATACATAACAGAGAATGTTAAAAAACGTCAAGTAATCCACCTCTTGGATGAAATTAAAATAAAGAATTTTTCCAGTCCAATGAAAGGACAATCCACATGCATAGGTTTGGCCGTAATCCTATATGTACCTAAGGAATTGGACTTACTAAAGGTTCACAGGTCCAAGCAAGATTTTTGATCAAAGAAAGAGAATCACAACTAAAACAAATTTGGATACTTCATGGGAAAATCTTTTCTCAATCAACTCCACCCCTGTGAGTGGACAACTGCTAATGTTACATTTACTTAACAGTATTATACAATAGGTCTTTGACCCCCAGATACAGAAAGCTAAAACTGGTGATAGAGTACAAAAGTGAGGTCTTGCAACACAGTAACCACTGTCGATTGAAACAAATTGTCAACACTAAAGCATATATGTTTAGCATGACTAACGCAGATCGATCAACACTTCACAACTGTAAGCGTCTGAGAGTAATCCATGAAAATACCAAAATCAAGTACAATATTATTCACCCCATACAAGTTCTTGGTTGGAGCCAGTGCATATGAATGAACTATTATGCTTATGGTCATAAGAACTTTAAAACATGATCTCCAACTCTAACGCCAACAACGATTACTGACAACAAGCCCGAAAAACAAATAATCTGCCAGACTTCAAATCAAGTAATGTGCTAGACATCAGTCAAAGTTTCGGTTTTAAACTCTCCAACATCATATGGAAATCTACTCTTTGAAGTCGAAAATGAAAAATAAGACACTAAGTCCATCAGCAGGCACCTTGATTATTGCAGGAAGTGTGGATAGCTCAACAGCTGGCAACTCCCTCAGCTCAGTGCTCAATCCATTAGAAACCTCCTCTGCTAAATATAATACAGTAAGGTACAGTGTGTGATCCAAAGCATGTCTTGTATTTATCAACATGCAACAAGATATGAGGCTGACAAGAGAAGTAGAATTACCTGTGGCCTGTGACATTCCTGATGTGTCCAGTGTTTCTGTAACAGAATGAGGACTCTCTTGATCTACAATTAGATCCAAATAGTCGAAATAGCATGAATCAGAAGGATGTATCAAGGACTTCTTTTCATAGTCCAGTATGTAACACGCACAAATGAAGAGTTCACTTACCACTATTGGTATTGAAATTCAGGTTCTTCCCAGCATTACAAATGTGTTCCCTAAACAACAAAATCAAAATAAGACGATGAGTTCTTTAGAACCTTTTTCAAGTGAAATGACCACTAAACTAAGTTGAAAAACAACAACAATACCCGCAGAAAACTCACCAAATGAAAGAGCATCCTGCAATCTCTTGAAAGCTAAGCGCTAATTCTGTAGAATATTCTGGATCACGCCATGATATGATTGTATCTAAATTGAGAAAACGACCGGTAAATGTCTTCATTTCCTTTTATACATAATATAAATCAAGCTTACAAACATAAAAATACAAGATTACCTTCTTGCCTTTGATAATTTTCATCTGAGCCAATACGATGTGCAAGTAGGGTCTGACTATCGTCCTCATCGATCACAAACAAAGCAAGGTCTTCAGACCTCTATGATCGTACAACCAGACAAAAAAAATCATTTGAATTCGACAAAATCAATAATGTAATAGATATATGACTGACAGTTTAGAAACACCACCAGAATCAAAATTAGGTCAACAAAATACCTCTACGTAACCTACACTGGCATGCCCAGTACCTCGATCATCCCATTTTCCTTCCTCATTCAGATGGTAGACTTTAACACGCTGAAAATGAAATCTTTACACCATTTAGACCCACTATACGGATTCTTTAAAACATAAAAACATCCGAAACCAACTGATATCAAGTAAAACTAGTAACCACCAAGTAGGAATCATTCAATTCAAAATGAGATTCATTTCCTGCACACCGTATAAACCAAACAAAAACTAGGGGATCAATGAAAACACAACTACATCACAGCCTGATTTCTGTAAACCATTTGCCTATTGTCAGATGGTTCGATTTGCGCACATTGCCTCGAGTAAACCATTTGCATATATCATTTGGATTTGTTTGGCTTATACTATAGACAAAGTTTGCAGCTTTCAATAATAAAAATGGTTTGATGATCCGCTAACCATTAAACAAATAATTTTCAGGTTGAAATTCCCTCAGCACACCATGTACCAACCATTACACCTTCACATTTCATTAAATCATAAGCCAACCCCGAAAAGTATACTTCCTCCCATGATCAGTTTCCAGATGTTGGATAAAAGAGGCCGGCTTAGTGGATAGTTCATCCCAGATATGATAGAAGCCAATGGGGGATACCCTAATGAATAGCTCATTCCATAATCAAGTAAAATTTCTACTTCCATACAGCCAAATTTTATATAAAATTGTTGTCACAGAATGCAATGTACACATTAAGTAAAAATCTATTCTTTTACACCATTATTACAACCCACTACAAATACTTCGAAAATCCCTCAAATTCCAGCAAAACCCACTGCCAAAATCTACTCATTTCGGTGAAAATTAAACCCAAACAAAAACTAGGGCATCGATCAATAAACAAATGCATCATAGAATCGGGCTTAGTTCTTACCTGAGATGCAGTTGATGCAGGAGGTTTTCCTTCTGCCCCCATTAATCCTTGAATTTATTTTTTAAAAAAGGGAAAAAATCTGACAAATTTCTTGATTACTAAGAAGTAAAAAAAAATTAGGGTTTTCTTGTAGTACGAATTTTGAAAATGGCGGGAAAATTTGAGTTTAATGAGAAACCCTAATAATACCCGCCATATAGAAGTATACGAGGAGAGGCTCACAAATTTCTTCTTCTCCCCCTCGACTTTTCTTCTCTCTCTTTAACAACGGAAAGGGGTGATGATGCAGAGATTTTTATATCAAAGCGTAATATTCCCATTATACCCTTTATTTGAGTACCAAATTATCGCGACTGTGACATGGATATAGCCCCTTCCAATGGGTAAAGGCAAACTCAAAAATTTGCTTTATTTGCCCCACTATGGATGGGGCAAATCAAAGAAATGATCGGGCAAACGCCGGATCTAGCGATTTGACGGATCATTTAGAGTCACTATCTATTTGTCGACATTGACTCTCTTGACAGAGTCTACGAATCTCGACATCGTTATCTTTCTCTCGATTACGAGATTACTAATCTGATCGATGGTAACTCTTTATATTGCATTAAATGCATCCAATGGTTCAGATTTTTCAACCTCTATAAATACTTGTATTCAACATCATTTCAACTCACACCAATTCCTCTTCTCCATACAATTTAGGGAAAATACCTCGGACTCCAAATGATCTTCGTTTTAGTCGTGTTCGTATTCGTCGCAAACGATTTACCACAGATGAAGATGTACAGATATGTAGAATTTATGTTTGAGTGTCCATGATGCAATTAGGGGTTCAGATGCAAGAGGCCTAACTTTATGGATGTCAGTTTTTGAAATGTTTGAACAAGAGACCGGGAATCGTGGAGGACGTACTGCTGGCGCGTTGTGCGATCGTTTTGGTAAGATTGGCATGGAAGTAAGCAAATTTGCAGCTATAGTTGTGGGAATCCATTGAGAAAGAGCCACTACTGAGACCAATGAGGATGTGTTGAGAAGATCGTTAGAGGCATGGGAACAAAACGGCGGCAACTCGTTCATTTTCATTGGTTGTTTTTTATTTTTGGTTAGAGTAGAAGAAGAAGAAGAAGAAGAAGAAGAGTAGAGGAAGAGAGTGAGGAATTAGTAGAAATGAAGAGTGATCGCATATTTATAGGAGATAGTGAAAATGTCGGTGTAGAGAAAATTTCTAACGGTCGAGAGACATTCTCTAAAGGTCGAGAGACACAATCCCGATGTCGACAGACACTCTCTCGACAGATATTCAGTATCTCGACCGTTAGTGATTTGATCTGTATCATAGTGGGAAACGAGATTTGCCTGGCCACGTCAAGGGATTTGCCCTTTCCCATCCTTAGGACTCATCGTAATCGAAGCTAGACTTGGAATGGAGAGCCCTCATTATATCAAACCCATGTCAAAAAAATTCTGGACCCGTGATTGTTTTGGTATTCTACGTTTCTAGTAGAAACTACCAAATAGTCCTATTATTAGATATTATATTTACTTTTAGTCGTGTGAGCCAAACCCTATTACTATATGCTCCTAAAAGATTTCTGTTTAGTCCTAATGATTTTCTATTTGGTCCTAAGGCAATAACAAAGATTTAAAAATTAAATATCTCATGAACTACAACTGGAAAACTAACCAATTTTATATCTTCCGAAAGCTCTTGAATAGAACGAGTACCATTGTCACTATGTTTCAAAGTTTTTTTTTTTAATGATATTTTGTATTCAGCTCAAAATATGAAGTGAATAAATGTACTTCATCTCAAAATATGAAGTGTTAAATAAAAGCAAACACTACCAACGACAACAACATCATCACATGCATTTAACACTTCATTTTAAGAGATGATTTACATTTACACTAGTGGATTTGCCCCATATTACGACCCTATGATATGACCCCCATTAATGGTGGCTAGTGTTTTGACCATTAAAAAGGGTGGCAACACTAGAAATAAAGTAGACAAAATTAGTAAAAATTATGCCACCCCTATTATGTGATGATTTATAAGCACTTTTTACCACCCTTATTCCACCCTATACTATAGTTGTTGCCATAGAAGTCAAAGTTGACAAAAAAATTAGTCAAATGAGTCAAAAAGTCAGCCATCCATATATGGGGTCGTATACCCAGAAAAAAAACCTTATCCTCTAAACTTCCCTATTACTACCGATGATCCCAACCATTTAGTCAAATTGACCAAAAATCCGAAAAATATCACTATCACCATGAGCCCAAATAAATGGCTCACAAATTCTTTCTCCCTCTCGTCTCTCTGCTGCTATCTAGGTTAGGTTTATTCTTCTTCTCCATCTCTCGATTTTTTCTCCCTCTCGTCTCTCTGCTGCTATCTAGGTTAGGTTTATAATCGAAAACCCACAGATCTCAAACTCAAAATCCTAACACAGCGACTTAAACTTCTCGTCTTCTAACTTCAGCCACCACCACCACACAACTCACCCACACAACCATCTCTCTTCCCTTCTGAGAGATAACTACCAGAACAAAGAAGATCGATAACTACCAGAACGAAGAAGATCGATTTCTATTCCATGTGATTAGGATTTTCTTGTTTAGGTATAAAAAACCCTAATCTCATGGAATATTTACTATCTCTGATTTGGAAACCCTAGAAGGTCGATTTTTTGATTTTGAAACTCGCTTAAGAAGAAGAATCAGGTATAAAACCCTAACCTTATTAATTATTGCATTTGGTTTTCAGTTTCGATTGATATATCTTTCATGGTATTTGATTTTGGTTTTGTTTTTAGGTCATCTGGGATAAGATCTCCTGATATTTAGTGCTTCTTAGTCTGGAATGGTATGATTTCTTACTCTCTTTACTGATTGTGGTTTTGAAATTGTTTGTTTTCTGGTCAAGGTTGTAGATCTGTGTCTTTAATGTTGATTTTGATTGTGCTTGTATGCTTTTGATTTGTACAGACGGAGAAGGCTTACATGAAGCAAGTTAAGGTTTTCCAATTGAAATGAAGGATTCACTTTTAGATTTTAGATTCTATCTTGTGGGTTGAATAGTTAGACAATGAGAGATATTGGTATTTTAATTTATGTTGACCTCCTAGTTTAAGGGTTTCAGCATGACTTCCTAGTTTAAACTTGCCAGAGAGAATGCTTGTATATTATGCCAATACATGTTTTAGTTTATCCATGGTGGGGTTGCTAGTTTATATCATGTTTTAAGGCTGTAGGATTTATGTGCTAAATTATGTGAATGAAGAACATGAGAGTTCTCAAAATTGATGTGCTTATTGAACCATGCCAAGTCAGTTTGCGTTATGCAAATCTATGTTGTTTTAGATGTGTGGAATGAATTATTGTTTTATGCGATGTTGGTGTTAATACTGTTATGCCTATACTTATTGTGCCATGGTTTAGATTATGCGATGTTGGTGTTATACTGTTATGCCTATCCTTATTGTGCCATGGTTTAGAGCTTGTGTTGATGAAAAAAGACGATGGAAGTTGTCTTGTTAGGTGTAGATGAAAAGAGAGGATGGGAGTTGTCTTTTTAGGTGTAGGAATTCGTATCCTGCAGGGTGTAACACTGATCCAGGCTAGTCAGTGGTTGCATCTGTCATCATGTGTATTCTTGCATGAGTACCGAGTAGTGCCTCACAGTGGAGAGATTCCTTTCTTTCCTTTCATGGATGAGTAGCTTTGGTCTTGAAACAAAATCCAGGCTAACTGAGTAATGTAGTCAGTGAGATGTATTCTTTTCAAGTGTAACACTGTATAGTAGTCTTGACTCATGAGAATATGCACATATTTTTAAGTTAAATGGAATATTGGGAGCTTGAGTTATGATGAGTTTTGGTAGTCAGACCTCAGTTTGCATTGAGTTATGCACTACTTTATATTTTGGTAGGCCTTGTGGCATGTATATATTAGCTGAATTCCTGGCCTCAGTTTGCATTGAGTTATGCACTACTTTGGTAGGCCTTGTGGCATGTAAATATTAGCTGAACTCCTGGCCTCTCGTCCTTATATTTGTTTGGTTGCGAGCGGTCAGCTATATGTTGGGGGAGTTCCTGTTTTCTCTGAAAATGAATGATCAAAGTGACAAAGATGTCCCCTGCAACTTTGTTTATTGAATCATGGTTTTATAGTGTTGTCTGGCTTTATAGTGTCGTCTTTGAACTTTTTGAGTGAATGAAATTATTGTATATGAGATTCACTGTTTAAACAAGATGTAAAGTTTATTTGTTTGCTTATCCTGTAGAATTCTTAATTGGAAATTCATGTCTTAATCTTAATTGGAAATTCATGTCTTATGTTTTGATATATACGTTTGCAGATTTCTTAAATGATTAGTTCTAATATCTGTTTTTAGGTTCACCTCTGATTAGTTTCTGGGTTTTCTTTGCAGATTTCACTTTCTATAGGTATACCATTCTCATCAATTGGCAGCTGAACTCTGCAAGTCCATCTGAAATTTGCAAGTCTTTAAGGTTGTAATGTTTTAATTAAGCCTTTTATTTTTGTTAACTCAGGATTCAAAGCTTGGTTATATTTGTGTTGGTTACGACGAGTAAAAAGCTTATGATGATATGATATGATATGTTGATTTCAAGTAGTCTAATTTGTTGGGTTAAACTTAAAAGCAAGGTTAATTTATGTTATCAGCTTTCAAAGATCAATTGCTCACTGCTCTTAATGTGTAATTTGGTAGGGTGCAGGGAACTGAATGATATCGGAAAAATTGGCAAGCTCTGTGAAGTGTGAATATGCTTTGCAGAACCATTTACAGATGCCCAAGGTATTGCTTACTCTTGTCTTTGGTAACCACATTATATATGGTCCACCCTCTGCATATCGTGGAAACATACAAAACAGTTGGAATCTAGTGTTAGATTGCTGTTTTTCTTATCAGAAATGGACAACCTCACAAGAAGTCACATGGTGCGACATAATTGTTCATAGTATATCGAAACGTTCTTTGAGCGTATCTTTGAATTAACATGTTAGTAAGTTATAGAAAACAGATGTCATGGTTTCGGTATCTTTAGTTATCATAACTTAAGGTTTAGATATCGATATTGCAGTTGGAACTGCCATTTTTTTTTGTTTAATTTATGTTATGTGTATGTATTTTCCTTTCCCACTTTCAGTTTTGCTTGCTTTAGCTGTACATCTAACTTTGTTTCTTTGCTGAATTCACTTTCTTTTATTTGTTTGTTCACAGTTCTGGAAACTGTAACAAGAGTTGAACTAAGAAAAATGAGACAAAAGAGAAGTATGTGCATCCATCATTCAAAAAAGTAGAAACTGACAGTTGCCTTCAAGTTGAATTTGTTTTTGTTAGTACTTGAAGGCAACTGTCAGTTACATAGTCGTGTGGCCTGAAATTGCACTGTGTTGAATGCACTAAACTGTTGTATAATGAGTATTGCATTGTCCTTAATAAAGTTCTCTCTTGCAGTGGTATTGACTATTGATTTCTCTCTTGTATGTGCAGGTCAGAATGTTGTTCAAGGTGCTGCAGGAGTGATTGGAGTCATTATTAGAAATATGTAACAGAATTGGGGTGAACTCAGGATTTCTTTTTTTTTTGGTTGTGTGAACTCAGGATTTTAATCCTTATTTTTGTTGAATTTGAACCTAAATTTGTATTTGAGTCACTTTAGATGAATATGAGTTTCAGTTCATTTAGAATGTCATTGAATTGGATGAATTTGAGTTTTATTTCACTTGTATTTGAATGTCATTTGAATTTATAAATTTGAATTTGAGTTTCATTTACATTTGTAAATTTGAATTTGATTTGACTTTCCTTTGACTTTCATTTGAATTTAAATTTGAGATTCATTTCAATATAATTTGAATTCAATTTGAATGAGACAGATGGATTCAGCTTCTGACTGAAGGGATTCAGCTGAAGCTGTTTCCATTTTTTTTAATATTCAGAATCATGGATACGACTGACCTTATTGGTAGTAAATATACCGCGGTTAATGCGCGTCGTTTCTTTGCTACCCTTGATACACAGTCGTAGAAAAATACCACGGCTGAGATGCTACCCTTTATGCTACTGATAGTGTGCGTCGTAATTGCGTGTTTTACTACATACCGTGTAGGGTCGTAGAACGGCCTATTTCCACTAGTGTTAGTACTTCATATTTTGATATGAATTCCATTTAGGACGTCATATTATGCGATGAATTTCATTTTTAGCATGAAATATGATGTGCCAAAACCGAATTCATTTCAAATATGAAGTGTTAAACGAAATTTCATCTCATAATATGAAGTGATAAATGGAACTCATCTCGTAATATGAAGTGGAAAAATAAAATTTATTTCAAAATATGAAGTTAAACATGGAATAAACGGTATTTTCTATGTATAATAGAATTCATCTCAAAATATGAAGTGTTAAAATAGAATTCATTTCAAAGTATGAAGTGATAAATGAAATTCATCTCCTAACATGAAGTGGCAAAATAAAATTCCCTCACTATATAAAGAGTTAAAACAAAGTTCATTTTTAAAAATCAAGTACCATCATCGGTACCGTGAAAAAAATACTTCAAAACATATTGACAATGATACTCATTGTGTAGATCTCATCGAGAGCTTTCAGAATATATAAATTTTGTTAATTTTCGAATTATATTCCAAGAGATATTTATTTAGAGTTTTGTTACTATAATCTTTTAATAATAAAGGACCAAACAAGAAAGCCACATTTATCAAAGGACTAAATAGACATGGTCCCACTTAAAAAAGGACCAAACGATATCCCCCTTTTTTCTTCTTCTAAATCCCTTTCCCATTCTTTCTTGGTTAGGCGCAGGATAAAATGTGATTGTCCAAAATCAGGATACTAGTTGGTCCCCCTCACCACCGTATGATTAGCATGGGGTGAGTTTTGTAAAACAATTCAAATGGGTGTGGGCCCCACAGGTCATTTTATTTGTCTCATAAAGTTTGTCCAGATTTTGGACCGTCATTTATCTGTCCCGCATAAAGTGTTTTTGCATCGTAATTGCTGACCATTTTTGAGTCTGACGTCAGGAATTTAGATGCTCTAAATCGAAGCAATAAAACCTAGTTGTCAGTCAAATCTCCTTACCAAAGGAATTGCCTTGCACAATTACTTAAGAGATGCTGATAATTGTGGAAACCCTAGAATCTTGAGATATAACGGTGAATAATAAATAAACCAAGCACAAAAGATAACTAACAACGAGAACGTAAATCAGCACACAAGACACGCAAGATTTATAGTGGTTCTTCAATATCTATACAACGTGTATGATATTGCTTACATCCACTTCGAGTCGCACCAACTCAAATCCACTATCAACGAACCAATTACAAATGTAGAACACCTTTGTGGGAGTTCCAACAAAATCTAGGTTACACCGTAGCAATCTCGAGACGTACCTTGTCTCTTTCTCTTCACCTCTTCGCACTCAACCATGAAACCCTAGCTTTTCTCTCAAAGGCTAGCAAACAAGGTTTCTCTAACTCTTACACAATTTTCCCAACCCCCTATACACATCCTTATATAGGAATCACGTGCTAGGGTTTCCCTTAAGTCTAGGAAACTCAAAACTTGAGGAAAAAGTAAAGCAAACAGACTTAAAGATAGATTAACAACCAAGTAACTCGTCCAGGTTTTTAGCCACGCTTCTGTGCAGTAAAGTGTGGGCTAAGGCCCATAAAACTGTGGTCTAAAGCCCAAAACCGGGTTTCTCCACAATTTCATCAACTTTAGACTTTTTCTCTCGTTGGGATTGACTTCGTGCCTTACTAATCTCTCTATAGGTTTTCAATACACAACAATCTCCCAATTTGGAGACTTATTGAGTAACTTCCTTGCCTTGATTCTCTTCTCAACTTGGATTGTCGGTGTTAAACGACTTTCTTCTTGTCGATGCGGCTCCCCTACCAGATTCTCATTCCGGGAGACTAACTAAAGCTTAGCAGGGATTTTGTTCGTCCGATGTAGTTCCCTTGGTAAACATGTCCACCAGATTCTTTAAACCAAGAATCTTCTCGAGCTTCAACAATCCTACCTCTAGGAGATCTCGAATAAGATGATAACGAAATCCTCGTAACCATACTAACTCCTTGATCGCCCCCGTCATTGCTACGTACTCCGCTTTCGTAGTAGATATTGTTACCAAATTTACTACAGATGACCCCATAGCATGATTGGTCATACTTCGCCTTTTACCTACATCACCTGCGAAGTCTGCAACACCCATCAAGATAGAACCAACTATGTCCCATTGTCTTCGAGATTGTTCATACAAACTCTTCTCAAGTCCGACCATCTCATCCTTGCCTTTTGCTATGACTCTTTCAGGCTGTGTTATGTTTCTTTTTCGAGGTCATGATGAAGAAGCGTCGTCTTTATATTTAACTTTTCAAGGTAGAGATAATTACCACCATCTGCAACTAGCAAATGATCCAAAGCATACCTCGGTTTTGACTTGGGGGGTCTTGATGATTTTCGTACTTCTTGTGAAACCGTGGAAGAAACTATCACTGCATCAGAAGTCCCTTCTTGTACTTCTATGCCAAATTCTTCCGCAAACATCATCTGTGTCGACATTCCTTGAGCCAGCCTCTTTATTTCGGGTCAAAACTACCTCTGGTATCTTTATGTCCAATGGACTATAAGCAGCCACCTTCGTTGCAAGTGCCCTAAAGGTATCGGGCAAACCAGATTGCAACCCCATGCACTTAGCACGTGCATTCAGTATCGAATAAATATACTCTGATACTTCATTCTCCTGTGGTTTCCTTGGAAACGTCATTTCCAAACGTATTCCATCAGTAGCATAACTCTGTAAGAATTCTGACTTCTCATATTCACCACCATTGTCTGACGTTAAACACTTCAACTTCAGATCCGTTTCCGTTTCAACCAAAGCCTCCTGCTTTTAAAACTCCTCGGGCACCTCGAACTTAACACGCCTTAAGTTAGTGTCGTTACTTCTACTAGCCAATGTTAAAGTAGATACGTCTGAAGCCCGGTATAGATTATCAAACCTAGGTCCTCGAGCTATTACCATAGCCCCTTTCTTGACTCTCCAATTGTGCTTTGTAAACACAACTTCACAGCTATCATCACACATTTGGCCCACAAGCACCATGTTCTTCTTCAAACTTGGAACGTGTCGAACGTCCTTCAATTTCCATGTCGAACCGTTGACTTTCACATTCGCAACACCCACGCTGATGATATCATATGTGCGCTACACCGTCATCGTGTGATATAATCACACTATTATCCCATGTCGAATGGAAAGAAGCTCCCGAGTCTAAAACCCAAGACTCATTTTTCTTGTCCTCAGAGAGTAGTAAAAAAATATTCTATAATCACCTTGTCGTTGTCAACAAGGACCTTCACTGGTTCTGCAGCTGCAACTACATTCTCCTTGATTACCCTTTTTACAATTTTTAGCACCTTCAGGACAGTCACGCCTAAAGTGACCTTTTGTGTTACACATCCAACACTTCATGACACCTCTTAGTCGGGATTTAGCTTTTCCCCTAGAATTTCTTTTAGACTTGTCGTTATTCCTCCTTGAATCTTTGCCTCTGCTCACATGCATATACAAGGTTAAGTCTGAAGAACTAGAACTGTAACTTCGTTCTATTCTTCCTTCTTCTTTGCTGATTAACCTTTGTTGCACATCATCAAGCTTTAACTTCCCACTGCATGCCGAATTGCATATAGTTGTTGTTGTCGTCTACCAACTTCTAGGTAATGATGACAACAACAGTAAAACTTGAACTTCATCATCAAAAGTAATACCAACTTTCGAAAGTTGAGAAATTATTGACCTAAGCTTCCCAAGATATGTGGAAATCGAGTCGCCTTCCTGCATCTTCAGATTGAATAGTTGTTTGCACAACGTAATCTTCCCCGAGGCTGATGACTTTTGATATAACTTCGCTAGTGTATCCATCAGAGTCTTTGTACTTGTAATCTCCATTACGTTATCCGTTAAACATCTACGGACCACGGCTACACACGTGCGATCAAGGACTGCCCAGTCTGCATCTTTTGTTGCACCCTTGTTCGCGACTCCACCGAGTGGATGATCACCAAGGTCTTTCTCATACAGGTAGTCTTCCATCTGAGACTTCCAATACGCAAAGTTCTTCCTATTGAGAAGAAGCGCACCAAATACCATGAGATTTGCAGATCAAATGGTTATAATTTTGGCACTTTGACTTTCACTACCTTAAGAGAGTTCTGAGAAGAAACCGTGGATTTTCTGAAGCGCTTGAATAATAATTTAATCTTTTTAAGTACTAAATTTTACTAAATAATAATAACAATAAAATGCTGCTTTATAATAATAATAAAATGGCTAGGCTCCCAACTCGTTCTACGTGTGTAGATGGTGAAAAACGAGAGAAGGGCAAAATTGTCAAAACACTCTCGACACCATGTTTTACTAAAGACAGTTGCCTATTCAGGCTCATCTTTATAGCTCGGGGTGCAATCCATTCCATGAAGCTAAACCCTCTATGAGCTCTCTCTTATAACTCCGGTGGAGAGAGTAATGTCATAGAGCAGTATCAATGGTCTCACCAACATATTAAACCCATCGATCAGCTCAGAGCCAGACCTCGCTTGATGGTACGCGGTGAAAGATCAACAGAGACGTATCCTCACGGATTTCCTCTTAAAATACGACTCAATATACGAGTCTTGGTGCAAACCTCAGAAATATTGAAGTTCCAGGCCGGTCCGGAGCTCTCTGAGAAGCATACACCAGCCTAAAAAGGCCTAAGCGGACTCAATCCCAAATTCAGGGTGGTCTAGCATACCATGGATAAGCATGCCATGACTTTAATACGGGTTGTAGCGTAAGCACGCACGCCACGACTAAGGCACAGGATGCCACGAAGTTAAGCTTGGCCAGATGCCATAGCCATGGCGCCGTATTCATGGCGCCACAAAATTAGTCATTGGCCAGAAGCCATGGCGCCATATTCATGGCGCCACAAGACTAGTCATTGGCCAAG
>JAJJMA010285143.1:0-11636 GCA_023529015.1 Papaver nudicaule | reverse complement strand
AGTTTTAAGCGTCCCCACGTGCAGTAGCACGTGCACTCGGCTTGTATTTGTAAAAGATACAAACTGCAAACATTCAATGTGGTTGACGAATTTCGATCAAAGACGGTGTACGGCTGTGATTTTGAAAAGTTTGAAAACATTTTGACATACGAACTTATTGGAGCTACCCAGATGCGTGGTACTAACCATATCATGGTTATGACTATGAGTACCTAAAAACATACCCCAAGAGCTATTTATAATAACCATCATACACATAAACAATCCTGGTTTCGCCGGGAAACTTATCTTTATAAGGATGTAAGATGTTGTAATCCTCAAAATATACCTAAAATAACATATGTTCTTAAAAAAAAGTCAACCATCCGTACGCCGAAGATTAAAACATACTAAAAATAGCATTTTCTCAAACAAATGACCGTCGCAGCACTCCATGTTATAAAAGTGAAATATGTGATTAAGTCTACAAGTTAACATGTGAGAAAACGAGATGTTTGAGTTTATAATTTCCTAAACAACGCGAGTTTCTACTCCCAAATAGCATTATAAGTTAAATAATAGCCTTGCCGGCGAGATTTGCAACAAACATAACATGATAAATATGGAAACAAGATAATATGTATGCCAATCAGCGATTGTTTTTTACCAAAAATAGTACTATGACCAGAAAGTAACTAACACAAATGAGATTTCAATAGTTAGCATGAAAACAAGATCACATGTATGCTAATCTCTACCAAGCATGATGAAAAACAAGAAAAAACAAGTTCAAAACCTCTTCTAGCGCCAAAATGTAACTGTCTGAAATCCCAAGGGTTAGATCTTAGACAGTACACCCAAGTATCATACACCAACATACATAGAATCATACATAAACTTACTTAGAACCATGGATCTAGAAGGAAATAAAGAGTTAAGGGTCAGAGATACTTGACAGAGATTTTACTTGGTTCGCCCTCATAAGTGAGGACTACATCCAAGGGATTTCACTAGAATAAGCATCGTTACAATTCTCTCACCTTGCTAATCTTCTAAGCTTGATCTCTCAATAAGAACCCTAATCTCAACCTTGGGCTAAGGAGAGAAAGTAAGATACTTTTCTTCTCTCTAGACCAATCTGAAATATGTCCAACCTCTTTTCCAACAGGTTTACTCGCTATTTATAGACTCGTACATTATGGATTACAGCTAATACAGACAGATACATTACTGACACTCATTTGTCTTTACTCGCCGACACTTATCCGTCGGCGACCTTACTTTTTACTTTACCTACATTGGCGACCGAATCTTCTATGGATAAGTATTGCTGACGCAGCTTCCACTGAGTCAACGGGTCAACCTGACAATATATCCGTTCTGACTCTTCTTTAATGCCCAACCACTTCTCAACTACCAAAGGTGACGTGTCCTTCCTCGCTGATCTATATTTCGCTGTATTCTTTCGCTCTTTTATCTTTCGCCGTGCTATTCTTTCTTCCTTCGGACTTATGTATCGCTGAGATCCTTATTTACTGATTTCATGCTTCTCCACGGTACCATTCTTGTACGACCTCTCCTTTAAGATGCTTTATCGAGAGAAGGTATTTTCTACCCTTACAAATACATCTCGCTGAAGGAGAATCATAATGTTATCTTAAACAGCAAGGATGAAGAGATGATTCTGCTTAAAGGGAAGGTTGCTTGGTTAGAGCAACATATAGATGACGAACCAAAATGAACAAGAATCTTTAATCGAATGCATACTCGCGATCTTTTTAGGAAGTTTGGGATGAAACCCATGTTCTACCCCAAAGGCACGGATGATGCTAATGCCGAGCTGGAGTCTGATGCCGACTTAATTTCCCCTGATAAGGTTCAGATTCTGGTGCAGGAGATGATAGCGGAAAGTTGTTGGCGAGTTGAGTCCGAGCAAGAGTCGAGTGGTGAAGAAGATAATGAGGGTGACAATAGTGAGGTTCGTAGAGAAAGTGATGGTGATGGAGGGAGAATTGAGGTGACAGAAGAAATAGAGAGCGAGAAACCTATTGGAGAGAAAGAGGTGGTGGAGGTGAAGGGATCAGAGGGCAAGAAGCCAACAGGGGAGAATAGAGAAAATCAGGGGGAGGGGATTCAAGTTGGAGAGCCCAAGGAAAATGTTGAGAAAAATGCAACCATTGATGATGATGGTGTAATAATGGTAATGGTGGTAAAGGTATTGTAGGAGATGACGAGAAAATTCTTAGCACTGCTGAGGACATTCTTGAGGATACTGCATAGAAGATGTTACATTCGTTCTGCAATCTTTGAAATATCCTTGTTTGTCTTAGTCTACTGTATTTCAAAATGGTTGTCGAAGCCTTCGATATATCTTATTCTTCGTTCTTTGAATTTGTTTTGTAGTGTAAACTATATGTGTCGTCGAACGCATGCCTTGTATCTTGTCATTATCCTTCTATGAAATTTACGTTTTTGGAATCTGTTTGTTCATGATCAAGTCTTTTTATTTGTAGTAACTCGTGATCAGGCACGAAGTTTACTTTGCATTTTCTAGGCTCCTAAGGTTACTTAGAGTGCAACTTTAGGGATTACTTCGATGTGGGAGGCAGTAAACCAAGCTAGTGGGGGCTGTGGATCACCCTTTCCAAAGGATTTGAGCTACTTGCCTGGTCTCAAGCGGACATGGCTATCGAGGCCGTAGGTACCTGTTTTGCCTCAGTACTTTAGAAACTTATGGTAGATACCGAAGATATCGAGTATCCTCCGAGGAGACGTTAGTTTAATATCTTGGATACCTGTTTTGCCTAAGTAAAGTCGGAATCTTACGGTAGGTGGCTACTTTTGACCTTGATAATCAAGTAGCACAATGGGGAAGTGCCGGTCAAAGCTGGAGCTTAGACATGATGATGTTCTCCTATCGCGACCTGGAATTCAACTCTCCCATTCTCGCTCGCCCCTCCTCGAAGCTATATTTGATTGTTTTTAGAGGAGGTCCCTTGGCTGCGTAACTCGTTTATCATTCCTGTGAATGTAAGCTAATTAGGCCATCCGCCCTAATGGTGGATGTTAATCCCATTTATTATCGCTGCGACGTCTCATTAAGGAGGTCCCATAGGTCGCGTGTTAGTAGGTCCAAATGCCTCGAGCTTATGTAGCTTCGATGCAAAGTACCCACCGCTAACGCGGTATCTTGTGGGTAGATGACTGTGCCATGTAGCTCGTAGGTCTACGACTATATGTGCCCCAGTTCTGTGCCTAACACCGATATGATTTTTTTTTTAATAATTGGCGTCAATGCCTTTATATATGTGGCTTCTAGGCCTTAAGAGAGATGTGGCATCAAGGCCTTTTTGTTTATATGGCGTCGAGGCCTTATGTGAGTATGCCTATTCAAATAGGGTCTGGAGTTTGAATCGAGATGCAATCAGATCGAGCTATGAAATAACAATTTTATTCGGAGTTTGAAATCGAAGTACATTTTCATTTCACGAATAATACTTTCGTATATATTTCGCATTCCACGCATTTCCTAATCCGACTCCATCTTCGTCAACTAACTTGTATGCTCCTTTCCCTGCCACTTGTCGCACCCTGAATGGTCCTTCCCATGTTGGTTCCAGTTTTCCCATCTCCTTTCTGATAGGGCGGGATTTCTCACAATACCAATTCTCCTGGCTGGAACTCTCTTTCAATGACTTTCTTATTATATCCTTTTGCTAGTCCTTGTTGGTAATTAATGATGTGTTGTTGTAATGCTTCATCTTTTTTCTCTTCAAGGTCATCTAATTTTGAAAATATCAAGTTGGTTGTAAGTTTTTGCTCCCATGATTTGTGCATGTTTTGTAGGTAACATTACTTTGGTGGGCAGTACTGCCTCTGTCCCAAATGTAAGCTGGAATGGTGTCATCCATGTTTCTTCCCTTCGATATGTTCGAAAAGCCCATAATACGTTGTGTAGGTGCTCGCACCATTGTTTTTTGTGGTGTAGGACTCTTCTCTTTAGATTTTCTCCAATTGTCTTATTAGTCGCCTCTGCTTGTCTATTGATTTGTGGATAAATTGGCGTCGATGTTCCTAACCATACGTTATATTGGTTAAGTAAGAGTTTGACATCAGCACTTAAGAATTCTTTTGCATTATCCGATACTATCTCGACAGGGACTCCAAATCGACAAAATATGTTCTCCCAGAAGAAAGTGAAAACGTCTTTACCCGTGTGGTGCCTTAATGCTTTAGCTTCGATCCATTTTGAAAAATAGTCTGTTGCTACGATGATATATTGTCGTTGTCCAGATCCCGGAATGAAAGGTCCTACGATATCGAGCCCCCACTTAGCGAAGGGCCATGGGCTTAGTATCGAGTTCAAGTTCGTTGCAGGTGCATGTATCCTTTTGGAAAATCTTTGACAAGCATCACATCTTCGAGATATGTCCTTTGCATCAATATGCATGTAGGGCTAATAATACCCCTGAGCTTTGGTTCTTTGAACTAATGCTCTTGCTCCACCGTGAGTTCTTTCTTCGCAACTGTAAAGTTCTGTCATTAATGCAACATCATCTATTCAATGAACACATCTTAAAAGTGGACCAAGAAATGACTGTCGATATAGGACCCCATCGAGGATTATGTAGTTTCCTGACCTACTGATTATCTTATGAGCTTGAAGTGGGTTACTTGGTAGTTCCTTAGTCTCCAAATACTTTCTTATTGGTAATCTCCAATCTTCGAGCTCTTCTTCGATTACCATTACGAGCTCCTCCCTTGAGTCTTCGATGGATGATTTCTGCACGCTTTCGATCTCGATGGAGACAATGCTTGGGTATGTTATTTTTGAGGCAATAAATGCCAAAGCGTCTGCATGTCTGTTATCCTTTCTGCATATGTGCCTTATTTTTAGATTTGGAATTTTGGCCAGTAGTCTCCTAACCAATTTCTTATACTTCAATAACGAATCGTTTGTCTGATAGCTCCCATCGAGTTGTCTGACTACAAGCAATCTGTGGTATTCTTGCCTCCATAATTTATATTTATATCATGAGTTTCAACGTATGAATCATTGCTTCGTATTCTGTTTCATTATTTGTGGCTTCGAATTCTAATCGAAGTGAATATACTGTTCGTTTTCCTTCTGGAGAAGTGAAAACTATTCCAATTCCTTGACCATCACCATTTACTGACCCATCGATGAATATCTCCCAACGTCGAGGGTGACACTGTTGCAAAAGATCTAATGGTCCATCTTCCTCTTCGATTCCTAACATTGGCTCTCCTTCGTCGTCTTCTTCGACATGAAACTCGGCTAAAAAATCTGCTATTACTTGAGATTTATATGTCGTACGAATTTCATATATGACATCATATTGTCCTATCTGGGCGTTCCACTTCGCTATCCTTCCTGTTGCCTGAGTATTTTTGAGAACTGATTCGATTGGTGTTTTTGTTAGTGCTATAATATTATGAGCTTGAAAATATGTTCAAAGTTTTTGGGTTGCCACCACTAATGCTAGTATGAGTTGTTCTAACTTAGTGTACGTAGTTTTTCTCGGCTGGGAAGAGGGTCATGCTAATGTAATAAACTGGCTTTTCTCCATCTCTAGTAGTTACAAGTACTGCACTAATGGCGTCATAATTGGCTGCTATGTAGAGTCTTAAGTCTTCATCCTTTTCTCGTCGCTGCAAGGCTGGTAAACTTGCTAAGTAATTCTTGATTCTCTGAAATGCTGCCTCCCTCGCATATGTCCATATGAATTCCCCCTTCTTTAGGATGATGAAGAAGTCTATACATCGATCTGAAGATCGAGCAATGCACCTTCTTAGAGCTGCTATTCCCCCATTTAGTGCTTGCACGTCTTTTTACTGTTATTGGCGATGGCATGTATCGGATTGCTTGTACCTTCAATGGATCTGTTTCAATTCCAGTTTTTGTAACAATGTATCCTAAGAACTTTCCCGAGGTGACTCCGAATATGCACTTGGCATGGTTGATTTTTATGTTAATTTGCCGCATCTTTTCTAATATCTCCTGCAAATCTCCCACATGTGTTTCTGTTTTTTTGCTTTTTACCAACGTATCGTCCACATATGCTTCCACAGTTTTCTTCAACCAGGGATGAAAAATGTTTTCCATAGCTTTTTGATATGTGGCACCTGCGTTCTTCAAACCAAATGACATGCGGGTATAACAGAATAATCCGTTGGTTGTGATGAAACCTGTGTGCTTTTAGTCCTCTTCTGCTAATGGAATCTGATTATAACCAGAATAACCGTCCATGAAGCTTAACAACTTGTGCCCTGCTGTGGCGTCTACCATCTGATCAATACTTGGAAGTGGGTGTGGATCATTAGGGCATGCCTTGTTTAAATTGCTAAAATCAATGCAGATTCGCACTCCTTTGTTTTTCTTCGGAACTATGATCATGTTCGAGATCCAATCGGCGTATTGGATCTTGATTATTCTTGTTGCTATCATCTTGTTGAGTTCGGACTCTACTGCCTCTTGATACACGTCTGCAAGTTTTCTTGGTCTTTGTTTGAATGGTCGTATCGAAGGATTGATGTATAGATGATGGCATGCTAAACTTGGATCGATCCCTGGCATCTCGCTCATCTTCCAAGCAAACACATCTGCATATTCTTTCAATAAGCTTTCCAACTCCATCCTTTGTGCCTCTCCCATTAGTATTCCAATTTTTACAATTTTTGGTTCCTTGTCAGCTACTATATTGACATCGATAGTAGGCTCTGTTGGCGTGAAGTTTAGTGTTTCATCATTCATAGGGCTGGGGTCTTTTGGAGCTTCCTTTGTGATTTCCTTTGATGACTTGATTAGTTTGTTTTTCGACGACCTCTATTTTTTGCTGTTTTTGACGTTCTCTTCGATTTCGTCTCGCGTATCGTCGTTGCTCGATATCCTTCATATGACAGTTATGCGACTCCGTGGCATCACCAATGATTTCACATATGCCCAAAGGTGCTGGGAACCTGAGTTTTTGATGTAATGTTGATGCCACTCCCAAAAATCCGTGCAACCATGGTCGTCCTAATATGGCATTGTACGGTGACTCGATGTCCAAGACGCAGAATGTGGTTAGCGCAACTTCATTGTCCCTACATATATTGGCAGAGTTACCTTCCCTTTTGGTTTTGATGATTTCCCGTTGAATCCATAGATTGTATAGTCAGATGATGTCAGTGTGATGTCTTCGAAGAATTGCCTGTAAGCGGATCCGAAGAGGACATCAACAAAGCTTCTTAGGCCGATCAGTATTTTCGGCATTGATTCTCTATTTACGATTGTGGTTATCTCCAAAGGGTTGTTGCTCGGTCCTCCTTCTGGAATATCTTCTGTTGAGAAGAATACTGGTTCTAGCTGCCATGGTTCGAATTTTCTTGCTTCCTTAACGAGCATTATATCATTTTCGTCGTGGTCTCTTTTGTGTATCCTCCCTGTTATGTTACTTCACAAACTAATGTTTTTCCTTGAATATATCATGGAGTTGCAATAAACAGGGTGCGATGTGATTTCAACATTTTTTGATTCCTTCTCGATGTGTTTCCTCGAAGCGATGTACCATTGAAAGTGACCATGCAAAACGTAGCTGACAAGTGAAGTCCACTGTGACTATTCGTGCTCTATAGGTCTGACATATATACTAGTGGTTGTAACCAAATCTGACAAGAAATTTTTCTGTTTGTTTTTAGCTATTGTACGATCCATTGATGTCCTTATGATTCCTGACACTAAAACTTTTGTAATTTCTTTTCTTAACAACCCTAATTTGCCTAGATCTACCTTCCAAAAATGAAGGTTCCAGGAGATCAACTTTTCTTAACTTTCTGAAAAAAGGGTATGACGGATAAGAAAACCCTAAAACATCCCTTCGTGGGTTTTAGCAGTACGAATCATATATAGAGTCCTAAGGGTATTTTTTGTAATTAATGGTTTCAAAGTCGAAAACTAGGGTGTCTTCAAATTTTTTGAGAAATATCCTTTCATTCTTCTTTTCCATGAAAACGTTTTTGAAAATCTTTTGGATCTTGATTATATCTTTATATTTCAAAGATTGAATTCTTTGAAAAACACTGATCTATCGCTGTGATGATTTGCTCGAAATTCTCAAGTACCCTAAACCTTAAAATCTTTAAATACTTAAGATAATGGAGCTTATTTTTAAGTAAACATCGGAAAAATAATGAAAACTCGGAAACCGTAAGAAAAGAAAATTCGAAAATTTTGAAAACCACCAAAGCATAGGCAGACCTAAGTCATTTTAATTAGTCCCTGTTTTTAGCGCCAAACTGTGTCGGTATAAAATCTGCCAAGAGATCTTATACCCAACCGCCATCTATAGATTGTGTTAACAAGAGTATTAGAGAGTTGATTTGGTATGAAAAGTGTATCGAGATTGAATGTTAGACTACTTCGCAGAGATTCTAATAGTAAACAATATGTAAAACAAGACTAAAGTATTCATTAATGTAAAATATTTCACTGGCTAATTCTACATGGATCATGTACTTAAAGGCATGAGGAGATTAATTACTAACCTAGTCTCTCTCAAGAATCCTAAGGCTTACAAAAAAAAAAATCCGACACTTACAAATGAGTCCGAGCTCCCCTTTTATAGATCGGATTAATAAAGACAAATTACTAAATCGTGCGTGTGTCAGAAGTTGTCTAGTAGGTCGGTGATCTTCGAGATGTATTCGAGGTAGTTATTCCTTCGTAGATCTCTGTTTATTCGAACTACGTGCAGAGTTATGCCCTGCTGTTGGAGTTTTATCTAGCTAAGTGTGCTCAGCTTGAAGCTTATGCTACTCAGATTGTTTCTGACCGTGATAGCGCAGTTAAGAAGTTCAACGAGTTTCAATACTCCCAACAAGGTAATACTTCGTCTTCGAGGGTGACTGAGTTGGAGAAGGAGCTGGCGGATTTTAAGAAGAATTTGAGCGACACCCAAGCTGATAAGGAACTTGCCCAGAAAGCCCGAACCTCGGCTGACTCCGCACTAGCCCAAGAGATGGAAAGATCTACGGGTAAGCTTGGTCTCCCCCTTTTTTTTTCTTATGTATTTCTCTGCATTTGTTTGTGTGTGTATTCTTGGTCCACTTTTTGGGGATTGAAAATTCGTTCTCGTCTCCTATTTCTTATTCTCTTCTTTGAAGACCTTCGTGTTGAATGCGATAGACTACGTCGTGACTTTTGGTATGCTGAGATAAGGATAGATAGGCACTTAGCCATTAATCGTAGGACAACTCACTGATGTACGTGATCCTCTCGGGTTATATTCCATGCTTTGCGGCCCTTCCTCTATCATCCCACTTCTACTTTGGGATCATGACACGTGTCTCGATGGTTTTATGCCCCACTAATGTAATTTAAGGAACATACGCTCATAAAATGTCCTAGGTTAGCTCCATCCTAGGTTTGCTTCGACCTCAGTTTGCTCCGACATTAGTTTGCTTCGACCGAGGTTTGCTCCAACTTCGGTTTGCTCTGATCTAGGTTTGCATCGACCTAGGTCATAGGGATTTGTCTAAGGCTAATTTAAATATTTACATAGGCTTAGATAAAGGGAGTTTTCGTCGGGCAGCGCCATAGGATGGCGCTGCCAACAAGTGTAATGGCCGGCGCCGACAGGTAGCGTCGTCGTCTACCTATATATATTTTATTATATTATATATACATTATATATTTGTATATATTTTTAAAAGTTTGTGCCAGTCCTAGACTGCACTATAATTTGTTGAGGCAGCTTCACGATCTGACGCTGCCGAACCAAAGTGGTTTGCACACTCATGAATCACCCTTTAGGAAACCAACAACGTGGTAGTAATCCCGCTCTTTCTGTCTAGTGGTGATTTTTCGTGGCTTGTTGGGCATATACAACTTGTGAGACCGATGGTCTAGCCCAGGGCCGTCTCTGACATATAGATGACCCTGTGCAAAAAGGATTCAGAGCGCACTTTGGTGGAAACTTTTACTTCTACCCGTTACATAGATTTTATGTTTTTTCTTGTGTCTAGAGTGTCTACTTTCAGCTGGTATGACAGTTTTAGTAGGCATATTATAGTACGAAAAATCAATAAAAAAGAGCAGTTCGTTGAGAATTAAAGCGTCCAGTTTATGTAGCGTACAAAATTGAAAAACTCAATTGAAGTAATTGAAATACACCTAAAAAGTTAAATACAACAGTTAAAGAACATACGGATTAGAAGAAGGTTTTTAGAGTGATAATCAGAAGAAAACCAAGTTGAATAGGCATTCGTTTTCACGGCCTATGAATGCATAGTACTGTTCTTCACAAATTGGTTTTTTTACTGATTAATGCACCGAATAATTCTGAAAATGGTGAATGCAGCATTGATACAACTGAGTGAATGTTGGGAAAGTGAATTATTGACTGGGGAAAACAAACGTGAATTCAGTCATTGTAGTCTCCAGACTCCACGACTTGATGATTGACTTGAATCAATTCAATAAAAGAAGAAACTAATCGGGTTTGGGCCTTCTATCTAGAAGAGTAAAAGTTTGAGTTTGTTGGGCCGCCTTGTGCTGGAGCACACCTAGCCACCCTTCAGAACCGGCCCTGGTCTAGCCCATTTGAGGATAGCCTAAGTCAGTCTATGCATAATACTTGGAGACCTATGTGGTCCAATCCGATATTTGTGAAGACCAATATGGTAACAATGCTACATAACTCATGACTTTTGAGCCCAAATGAGTTCCTCAAGCCGCACAGTCAATAGATACACATTTGAAACGGGAAGATTAATTAAACGCCCCTAAAAATTCACCCCTTCACAATCACCCCTTCCTACTTTTATAATCACCCCTCCTTGTTTTTTAAGCTTATAACATTACTATAATACCCTCACCATAAGTGTACCCAATTAATACTCATTAATTCAGTTTCTTTTCATCCTCCACCGTCAACACAACCTCCACCACCACAAACACAACCTCCGCCACCAAAACCACCACCGAATTACCTTATACCACCACCTCAACCACCACCTCACCACCACTACCACCACCACTACCACCATCATCTCATCGCTGCCACCACGACGCCACAATCATCTCTGCCACCACCAATGCGCCATCGTCATTTCCATTGCCACCACCAACACAACCTCCACCACCACAACCACCCCAACCACCTTCTACAACCACCTCCGCCACCACCATCTCATTGCCACCACCACTTCCGCACTACCAACACCTCCTACCACCACCACTACCACCATTATACCGCCGCCACCACCACCATTATACCGCCGCCACCACCACCATTATACCGCCGCCACCACCACCATTATACCGCCGCCACCACCACTTCCACCACCAGTAAAAACTTAGTGTAAAGTTGGCAACTTGACACAAAACGGATGTAAAGTTGGCAACTTGAAACAAAGTGCAGTGTAAAGTTGGCAACTTTACACAAAAAGTTGCTAGACAGGAGAATTCCTAGACTTTGATTTTGTGTAAAGTTGGCAACTTTACACAAAGTGCAGTGTAAAGTTGCCAACTTTACACAAAAAGTTGCTAGACAGGAGAATTCCTAGACTGTGATTTTGTGTAAAGTTGGCAACTTTACACAAAGTGCAGTGTAAAGTTGGCAACTTTACACAAAAATTGCTAGACAGGAGAATTC
>JAJJMA010285140.1:0-29223 GCA_023529015.1 Papaver nudicaule | reverse complement strand
CTTTACCTCCAAACGCGAGACGAACTTAGTATGAAACCTAGTTCGTGAATTTGCGTTTGGGAACTTCTAGGGTTTACGATACAAGATCTACCTTACGAAGTTTCTATCAAATCATGGTCGTCATAAGATTGAAAGTATTCAATCGACCCAAGATACATGATGGAATTTTACTTCCGACCTGTGCTTCACGATCCTCAAGTGAAGTCTTTCAATAGTCGTAGTCCAAAAGGACTTCGAGATGACGACCAACCTTTATGCAAGGATACATAAATGTGTAGAGGGTTGAGATTGTATCTTGCAGAAGGTCATCTATTTATAGTGATTACCAAGGGAGGCTTTGCTTAAAGTTTAAGCAACCTTGAGTAGGGATCAAGCAAGTTCCGGAACTAGGAAAGTCCATAGCTTGATTACCCATTCACAATCTTGTAAGAACTTTGGACTAAGCCAAAAGTTAAAGAAGACTCAACCTTGTTTAAAGGTTCGCGACTTCTGGTCCAATGCTTGTTTGGACATCGCTTTGCGACTTCTGGTCCAAATACTTTGTTTGAACATCGCTTGGATTAAGTAGTTGAATTCCATGGGCCAAGTAATGACAAGTCCGAGAACTAATCATGCCTAGACCGAAAACTTCAAGATATGGAGTTGGAAGTTTTCGCATGGCTTATATGAACGCGTTCATAGAGCAGTCGAATCCAGGAGAATTCTTGAACTTGTATGTACGCGTTCATACAGACTTAGCTCGTTCTCTGAAATGCCAAAAGCAACACATGTACGCGTTCATGAACGCGTTCACCATTGGGGTGATTTCAAGAGACAACTCAACATACTCTACATATACATATTATCACAAGTTGTGACAAATGCAAAGGAGAAAATCCTAGAATACCTTCGGATCATATAAACAACATCATAGACTATTAGTATGATAGAAATGGTAAAAACGATGCGGAAAGGAAAAACCTTTCTAACCTTCAGCGAGGACGTTATGATTTATCAAGTAGTAAGCTCCGGTCTTCGTCTTCATCAGTCTTCGTCTCGATTACCTAAAACTATCCTAGTCCGAGGTTGTAGAGTAAACTTATCAAGGATTGTGTTTTTTTCCTCATAAACTTGACAGCTGACTAGAGATAGCAACATCAGTGGGTTCAACCGAGCAATGCTCTAACAATCTCCCCCTTTGTCAATTTTAGTGACAAAAACCAATCTTACATATGGATTCAAAAAGTAAAATCTTTTAGCCCTAACCATAATGTACTTGATCTTTTTGTAATCTTCAGCGTGTTCAGATAAGAGTGTTCCTGCAAGTGAAGATTCAAGGTAGAGATAACAAACTCAAAGTCACCACACATCTGGTTTCTCGAAGGACATAGTCCAATAAGAGTTTGTTATGCAATTGAGTAGTATGTAAAACTTGTAAGCATATTGCATCGATGCTTCAAGATACTACACAATTTGATATGTTCTTCCCCTTACTCAATACACTAACTTTTGCTTTGACATGACAAGCACATCGATTTTACTCCCCCTATGACAATGCCGTAGACAATTGTCGTAGTAGATAGAAAGATTTTACTCCCCCTTACTACAAGATTTCTCCCCCTTTTTGTCATAAAATAGACAAAGAAAAAGAAATATAGGAATCCTCATAAAATCGCAATAATCAATGTAGACAAAGGTAAACATACCTGAAATAAGAGATAAAAAGATGCAATTATCTCGTAGATTCCACAGCCGCTCTCCCCAAAAAGATATTACCATGAAGCACAAGTTCAAAAGAACTCTCCCCCATTATGTGTCATTCCATAAGGAACAACGCGACTACCTTCCCAAGCAAGGTTTTAGGATAAATTCTTGGGTACAATTTTCACAAGTGAAATTGTAAATATGTTTTTCTTTCCTAGCCAGTTACGGTCAAATAGGAATTCGAGGTTTAATCTTCCTACTTTCTCAGAGAGTTTCGGTCAACCATCGCCTTTAGAGAAAACATTAGGTTACTCCTTCCTAGTGGTTGTAAGACTAAGAATTAAAGGTACAACATTTAATCCAGCGGAGTTCAACATTGTAGTCTACAAGGTACGTTATTATCAAAAATCATCTCCTCTTAGCCATAAGAGTCAGAAGCATGGATTTTGATAATCTATCATGAACTGCTTTACCCGAACGGGTGGTATGGCTTAAAAAACAAGTTCACGGTTTTGCAATACATTCATAAAGATAATCAATTAAGATCAAGCATTGCAATCATCAATTAAGATTTTAATTTAATAACCTCGATTAATTGATGAAAAATAAAACATGGAAGTAGTACAAGCAAAGCATGCTTAAATCAAAAGATGACTACTTCTAGCATAGTGATTACCCAAACCCTAAGGAAAAGACAAAAGTTTTTTAATAAGGAGTTAACTATGCTAATCAAAAACTGACCTAGATATCAGAGTCAGTATCTTCTTTAGGAGCTATCGAAACTTCATTATCATCTGTCTTCAGGTTTTCGAAATTCTCCTTTAAGTCATCACCATTAAGTGGTGAGATATAATCAAGCAGATTTTTAACATCACCTTTCAGATTGGTGAGTTCATTCTTCATAACAGGTATGTCACGTTTCAGTGTTAGAAGTTTTTCTGCTATAATAACAAGTTGAACCTTGACGACCTCAATATCTCGCAAAATATTGAATGCAATTTCTGCAGAGATCATTGTGTCTTTGTCTTTCTTTTGATTGTCAATAGCATTGAAGCAAACAATAGTAGGAGAGTGTTCTTGAAATTCAAGAGAATCAACTACATCTTCTTTGACAAATCTTATATTCTTCCTTTTTCCATCACCACCACTATGAAAGTTTGCTTCATCCATATTTCTCGTGTGACACTACGAGAAATAATGTAGGTGTACTTGAACGGGATTTCAAGTCACTTGGGGTGTGATATATTTATAGGATCTCATTGAGATACAAAAGGAAGTTAATACAGTCTTAAACTGTATAGGGAAGTCGGTTTCAGAACGAGTTTTAAAGTTCATGAAAAACCGATAGGAGGGGTTCACGATGACCTTTTTAGAGTCATAACATATTATGAGCAAGGCTTTCCTCTTTTTCATTATTTCACAAAATAAGGACTCAAGATGAGCGTTCATGTCCATGATGATAGAATTAGCGTTTACCCAAAATATTGGCAATAGACGCATGTTTAATTCCTTATGTAACCAATGTGGGGATAAGTTTAAATATCAACATCATGACTTGTTTGCTTTTCATGACTTTTCAGCTTACGCTCACAGTTACTCTCATGGATCATGTTCTCGACTCTTGCCTTAGGAGCCAGAGGCAGGGAGAGACCCTGGAGGTAGCAGTTTCAAAGTGTTGATATTCACATCGAGTCATTACATTTTGGACTCTTATTAGATGTGAAAGCACGTTTAAGATGTGCTATAAGACAACTTCTGATATTGTCAACAATATGTGACTCAGAGTAAATTTTTGGAGCATGGCTCAACAGTTGTGTGTCTTATTATTGGTTTTCAAGAAATTTCCTACAAGGTTTATTGCTTTGAATACTAGGATCCCACTTTTATTTATCAAAAGACATAATAGCACAATAGTGAGATAAGAAAAAAAATAAAACCTCGAGGTGTACTGTCCTCTCATTGTTCATAAGAACAATTACATCACTCTTATCTAGACAGTGCATAGATAAGAGTGGCAACTCATAACACTTTTAGGTGTTATGGCGAGTGATCTCCCACTCGCCTTGTGTCATCAATCTTGTCTCTCTTCCTTTTGAGAATTTTTCATAGAAGTTGCTATCATCAAAGTAAGATTCAACGGTTGAGGAGTTACCTGAGAGTTTCTGCTCCTTCTGACGTATGTTAATGAGATCTTTCAGCTTTGAAGAACCTTTCTTTCTTTTATCGAAGATGTCTTGAAATTGAGTAACCAGTTTACTCAAATCATCATCTTGCAAAGCTTCTATTCCCTTATCTTGATTGTTGACAGAATGTATCTTCCTCTTAGGAACCCAACGTTGTGTTTTTTCAACAGATTTGTTGAAACGGTGACTTCCAGAACTTTGAGAACGTCGAAAAATTTCTTGGTCTCAGTAAGTTCTTTGGGTCGTGACAAATGATTGGGTCGATTGGTCTTTTTAATGTCACCGATTTCTTTGAGAATTTGATATAGCATTTGTTCAAGATCTACTATTCCTTTATTCTCAAAGGGTTTTCTTGATCTTGTCCGAATAGTTTTATTCGTTTTGCAAATTTGACAGATCATAGATGCATCTTTGTTGTTTTTTACGTTGGTGACAGATGTATCAACGTTTTTGGCTTTTTGCACAGGAATAGTTGCAATTTTGCCAATAGATGCAGGAATTGTTTGAAACACAACGGATTTGTGTGTTTCATATTTAGGAGTGCAATCTCTCCTTTCAATTCCATTATTTTTTCACATTCCATGACTGAGATCGATTCATGTTTTGATTTCTCACAGGGAGTAATTTTTGAACAGGAATCAGAGGTTATCATGGATATATGATTGACAAGTCGATTAACCTTGTGATTTAGATGAGTAATCCCAGAAGTTTGAAAATTCATGTGATTAATGAGTCTAGAGCTTTCCTTTTCAGCTTCTCTTTCAGCTTCTGAATCAGAATCATCAGAGAGGTTAAAAGGTAAGGCTTATAGATATGGTTTTAAAGCTTCATCACAGAAAGAAGAAGACCCAATATCTATGATTGACTTATCAGTGTTTTTGTTTGGTGTACTGGGACAAGACATAATTCACGAAAAAAGCGTCAAACACAGACAATTACGTCCTTTGCAAGGTGTTTGTCGACTCTGATACCAACTGAAAAAGTGAGGATACCAAGGTATACCACCTACTTTTTGTTTTCGTGAACCTAGTTGATTATGGTTGTTTGAACGATCTCATAAATCAATATTCAAATAACAACCTGAGTATAATTCAAAGAACCGAACCCTAACAAGAACGTAGTTCTCGTAAATCTCAATAGAGATGGATTCACTCAAAGGTTATGAATCAACAAACTTGCAATTACTTCTATTATATAGATCAGAGACAATATAATGCGGAAGGGAAAAGTAATGCAAGACACCAGAATTTTGTTAACAAGGAAACTGCAAACCTAGCAGAAAAACCCCGGGACCTCGTCCAGATGTGAACACCCTCAGTATGAACGGTATACAGACGCTAGCCTACTCTCAAACTTCGGACTGGACTGTATCGAGACTGAATTCACCCTACAAGCAATTCAGCTACCAATGTGCTCCTACGTCTCTTGGCTCCCGTGGTAGCCTACGTACTTGATCCCCCTAGCTGACGTCCTTTACAGGCCTAGGAGTTGATCTACTTCCCTTCGTGAAGACTAGCGCTACCCTGCCTCTAACAGGACGCCTAAAAGTATCCAAGTAATCAAACAAGAATACGATTGTGATTTCCTTTAGACCTAAAGTCAAGGTTAATAGAAATCGATATGTTGAATAGGGCTTATTGATCTAGCCTAAACAACTTTACCTCCAAACGCGAGACGAACTTAATATGAAACCTAGTTCGTGAATTTGCGTTTGGGAACTTCTAGGGTTTACGATACAAGATCTACCTTACGAAGTTTCTATCAAATCTTGGTCGTGATAAGATTGAAAGTATTTAATCGACCCAAGATACAAGATGGAATTTTACTTCCGACATGTACTTCACGATCCTCAAGTGAAGTCTTTCAATAGTCGTAGTCCAAAAAGACTTCAAGATGACGACCAACCTTTATGCAAGGATACACAGATGTGTAGAGGATTGAGATTGTATCTTGCAGAAGGTCATCTATTTATAGTGATCACCAAGGGAGTCTTTGCTTAAAGTTTAAGCAACCTTGAGTAGGGCTCAAGCAAGTTCCGGAACTAGGAAAGTCCATAACTTGATTACCCATTCTCAATCTTCTAAGAACTTTGGACTAAGCCAAAAGTTAAAGAAGAGTCAACCTTGTTTGAAGGTTCGCGACTTCTGGTCCAATGCTTGTTTGGACATCGCTTTGCGACTTCTGGTCCAAATACTTTGTTTGAACATCGCTTGGATTAAGTTGTTGAATTCCATGGGCCAAGTAATGACAAGTCCGAGAACTAATTATGCCTAGACCGAAAACTTCAAGATATGGAGTTGGAAGTTTTCGCATGGCTTATATGAACGCGTTCACAGAGCAGTCAATAGAGTTCAGGAGAGTCCATGAGAATTCTTGAACTTGTATGTACGCGTTCATGAACGCGTTCATATAGACTTAGCTCGTTCTCTGAAATGCCAAAAGCAACACATGTACGCGTTCACCGTTGGGGTCATTTCAAGAGACAAATCAACATACTCTACCTATACATATTATCACAAGTTGTGACAAATGCAAAGGCGAAAATCCTAGAATACCTTCGGATTATAAAAACAACATCATAGACTATTGGTATGATAGAAATGGTAAAAACGATGCGGAAAGGAAAAACCTTTCTAACCTTCAGCGAGGACGTTATGATTTATCAAGTAGTAAGTTCCGGTCTTCGTCTTCATTAGTCTTCGTCGATTACCTAAAACTATCCTAGTCCGAGGTTGTAGAGTAAACTTATCAAGGATTGTGTTTTTGTCTCATAAACTTGACAACTGACTTGAGATAGCAACATCAGTGGGTTCAACCGAGCAATGCTCTAACAAAAAGAAGCTTCAAAAAAGTACTAAGAGAGACCCCACCCTAGCAGAGTTAGTGGAAGCCGAGTACACAACGGGGGAGAAGAAGCATAAGAGTGGCCGGAAGATGGTGCTTAACCAAGAGAGTTCTGCTGACCCAAAAGCAAAAGTTATATCCAAGGTTAGAGAAACAACTCAAGGAGTGGGAACATCATTAGTATCAGCGTGTGTAGGAAGTGCTCCAACAGATGGTGATGAGGAATTGTGCACTCCACAGTCAAACCAACAAAGCGGAATGCAAACAATAGAAATTGAGGTTGGACCAATGGTGACCCCCAGGGATGCAAACACCGGAAGACCATTGAGGACCATTCATACAATTGAAAAAAAACTATATGGAGGACATCCTTTGAATCATCAGTGATTTCGTTATATCACATGACGACGTCGATGGGGATGGACATTGTGGTTACCACGTTGCTTGTGAACAGTTGGGGCATTTTGATGAGGCGGATGCGATGGGGTTGACCCAAGTAGAATATGTAAGGACAAAGATGGCCTCTCAACTACTAAATGACAAGGAAGTGTATATTTCTTTGATGCTTGAAAGCAATAAGATGGCTCTAGATCATAAATTCAAGGAGTTGATGTCTAGTGTGAAAGGGAGTAAGGGAGCTAAGACTGCTGGGTATAAATATTGGATGAAAATTCTTGAGTGTGGCCAACTTTTAGCGGTACTTTTCATTGTGTTGTGCACTCCTTTACTCCTAACTTTCCTGCAGGGAGTTACACATTTATCCCCTTGAAGGCAGTTTGCACACCGAAGATTGAGGATAGAAGAATTATTATGGCGTTTGTGAAGAAACGCCATTTTATAGGGTTGAAGCTCAAGGAGAAGTGTCCGCTACCACCGGTGCACCTGCATAATTCCCAAGGTACTTTTACCTTAAGTTCTCTAGAGTGGAAGAAGAATTAAGAGTTCTCTATGCAACTTTGGGCGATAACCGATAACGCTTTGCGTAGTATTAACATTCCTGAGAAGTAGTGCGTGAGTTTTTTGGACAACTATATTTTTGAACATTGTATGTGAAAATCACAACTCTTATGGAGTGCAATGTATTACGTATTTATAACTCTTTTTAAAGTAATTTTTTACTACATCGTTTTTTTAGTACAATAACTTCAAAAGTTCAAAGGATCACAACTGAAATCGTCAAGGTAATTACCAGAACCATGACGACGATAAACGAAGTCGTCATACTTATGGTTCCCTTTCATGACGAGTTTGGCAAAACTTGGGCAGAGAGGGATATTTGGAACAACCAAAATCGTAATGGTTTTGAGTGCCTAACATGACGACTTAAAATATGCGATCGTCATGGAATCTCGTTAAACCCTGACGAGTTTAGGAAAAACTTGGGCAAAGAGGGATATTTGGAACAACCAAAATCGTCATGCTTTTTGCTACAACTATTACGATTTTCATAACTGCTGAAACTGGTTAAAGTTGAAGTCGTCATACTTATGGTTGAAAACCATGACGATTGTAGGCAAAACTTGGGCAAAGAGGGATACTTGGAACAACCAATATCGTCATGCTTTTGAGTGCCTGACATGACGACTTAACATGTTTGATCGTCATGGTATCTCGTTAAAACCTGACGAGTTTAGGCAAAACCCTCCGAATCGTCACGTATATGTTTAAAACAATGATGACATAGGTATTTAAAGCGTCCTAATTGTGGTTGGATCACAACCCAACCCTAATTTCTCCCTTTAAAATCTAAAAAAAACCCGACTCTTTCTTTACTCTCCTCCATTTTCACCACAAACCCTAATTTTACAATTGTTGATCTTTTATTTCAATCAATCCTTCATACTCCATCGATCAATATGGCCATATGCAATCAACAAATTGGTACAAGTAGTGGTGGTTATGCAAAAGATGGAGGTCAACCTAGTGGATTTGGTGAACAAGCTCCAAAGGGGAACAACCATTCTTATGAAGATGAGCATGAAGAAAAGCCTAAGGTCATGGATACATCTTGGTTGATCTCTGGCGGGAATGAATTATATGGATGGGAATCAGTTGTTGAGGGAATGGCAATTTTTCTTGACAATTTTTTTATTGTAGGTGCGGAAGGGATGCGACATACTGAAATTGCTCTACCTCGAGATGGACTTGCCGAACGCATGATTGATACGCATTGGATGGACAACATTGGTTTGTTACCCATGTTGGGACCCCTTTCTCGTAATCCTCCAACAATCGTCAACAATGTGGATGAACCATTTGAGGTTTCGCCTAGTTGGAAAGAAATCTTTGATGACCCAACTTGGGCATCTTAGCTGGGTGTGGAACACAGGGACACGACAAGGCAATGGAGGGGTATGTTATCCTCAATAAGGGCAGAATATTTGTTGCGGGCTCCGACAAATAAGGATATGAAGGAGTTCCTCTTCCTAATGATCCTACACATCGTTCCAGAGTGATAGCTGCGCATTGGATGAATATGGTTGACAAAATGCCAATCTTGGGTTATATGTCTCGCCCACTCCCACCTCCACCAGGATATGAAGATCGAGTCCAAAGGAGGATTTGAAGATTAGGCAACCCTAAGCTAAGGCAAAGACACACCTATGAGTCTATGACCCTTTATTGTTAAGAAAGTGGTGTGTTTCATATTTTACAATTAGTATCGGCATGTATTTCATTTAAAGACTACTACTAAGGTTTGATTGTAGGTATAAGTGTTTTATTTTGAAGCTTAATTTGATTGCTTTGTTTCTACATGGTAGCTAGGCTAGTTTGATTATGAATTTCACTTAGAGCTGACAAGGAAAGGTTTGCCAATATATGTGACGACATAGAGTTCATATCAGAAAATCGTCAGGGTAATAGGATATAACAAAATGACACAACTTTAAACCACAGAAAATCGTCATAGTGTTGCTTTAAACTATAACGATATTGTATCAAACTCAGGCAAAGTAGGTTCAAATTGCAACAACAAATCGTCAAGATTCCTTAACACAACCTGACGATTCCATAAGTGTCGTCACGGTTGATTCTGGTTCTTTGACGATTTTTGTACAGAGTTGCAGTCCTTATGATATAATGGTTACCAGCGTAATGAAAACCTCTAACGTCTCCAAATGAATATAATATAATTGTAGCATACCTGATTAACTTAATAGAATTTAGGGAAGAAAAGTCTAACTAACAAAATAACCCAATTCAACAGCTAAAGCTAATACAAAATATGTAGGGAAAGGTTGCCATAAGTTCATTCATAAGGATTAAAGACGCATCGTCCCTTGGTATCCACCATCTTTTGGCCGCGAATCATGTTGATGCGTACAACCCTATCGTATTCAATACAACAGCAGCTATAGTGGGGCTTTTCCTGACATTGTGTATATAGATGACGTTGATGAATCACACGTGGATCATCCTCGCGAATTGGTGGTGGGTTTTGATGATAAAGCTCAGAAGCAAATGGAATTACTGGATACTGCCGACGGCTGGGTTCTTCATGTGAGATAATTCTTGGGACAGGGGCAGAAAGATATTCTGGAACATAATCCCCCCGCAATCGTCGTGGGGGAGGTCGATCAATGAGTTCATTCATTTGACGTCGTGTCTGAATCGCAAGTGGATGATCAAGGCGCATTGGTAGTGGGGGTTCAGGATCAACCTCTGAACCAAATGGATACCGAGGAGGACTGAGCTCTTCGAGGCTAGACAAAATAACAATGACCATGGAAAATATTGTCAAGGTTGTGGTTAATATTATGACGATTTGGTGGAATGTACGACAAAATAACAAAATCATCACTTACATAATAATAAATAGAATGTACGAGAGCACACAAACCAACTACATAGAATTTAGGGAACAAAAGTTTAACTAACAATTTAGTAATTCAACAACTAAAGAAATTGAAAACACTTTAAGGAAAGATTCTTCTAAGTTCACTCATTAGGATTGATAACACGCCCAGATCTGGTTACATCCTCAGATCTCTCAATCATGTTGTTGTGGCGTATCACCCTTAGACAGGTTGAACAAAAACAACGAAGCAACGGTTCCATGTCACCAACTCTTCTTCGTCGAAGATTGACAACAGTATTTGTTGAAAACAATGGTATAAAAACAAAGTTATGTTCAACAATGTTTTCCTCAGTTAGTAGTGGGAGTGGTGATGGAATTAGCTCACTCTGTGGAGCACCCGGCTCTCCAAGGCTGTATAGCATAACAAAGACCATGCATCAATATCGTCACGGTAAGGATGAACAACTTGACGACTTTCTACCAAACAAACAAATCGTCATGCTTTTGTGTACAAACTGTGACGACTACTGAAAGTGTAAAGTATAACCATTTTTGCTTTTTCTAACTGTAAAATCGTCACAAACATATATAAAACCTTTACGACCAAATAAATCAAACATACATGGCAGGAAATATTGGAAATAAATCGTCATGATAAGTTTACAGACCATGACGAGTTGCAAATTTTCGTACCCAGAATATGAACAATCGTCACAGACCTATATAACCTCTACGACATAATGAACCAAACATATACGGCATGGAATTTACTAAGTCGTCATGATAAGTTCATCGACCATGACGAGTTCTACAATTTTTGTACCCAGAACATGAACAATCGGCATGGTTTTGAGATATACCTCGATGATTTTTCTTCTGTAACTAAAAAAATTTGAACTTTTATCATACCAATCATAGTGTTTGTATTAAACTAACCTCCTAATTGGAGACTCATCCATGGATGGATGCTGGGGTTGTTGTTGTTGTGGTTCTTCAAGCTCGGGTTGTTTCACAACACTTGATCTTGATGAAACTCTTCCTCTTCTTCCTCTTCTCACATAAACCAATAAACCATTATTCGATTGTGTTTGACCAACCATCTTTGTTTGTAACGTAAGTTAATCAACAAACCAAGCTTCTTCAAAATACGAATTTTGAATGTGTTAATTTTTTTTCAAAAATGGATTTTAGAGAGTAAGAAATGAAATAGAAAGAAGAAGAGTGTTTGTTGATAAGGATATATAGAAGAGGGTATTTGTTTGGGTGTTTTTTTAATTAGTTATGTAGTTAAATTAGTAGTACAATTAGTAGTAGAATTAGCGCAGGGACTTTTTAGTATTTGCACAAAATTTTAGCACCCCTTATAAACTAGGATGGGATATTTCAAGCACACCTTGCCCCTATTAAAAATAACCTTGCCCTTAAAATAGCCATGTTTTTTTAGGGGCTGTGGTCTTCCAAAAATCGTCATGGTTTTCGCTTTGCACTGTGATGATTTTGGAGGACCACAGTCTCCATTAAATCACCACAACCCCCAAAAAAATCAGGCTTAATTAGTCGGATAATAATCTGTTTAACCCCAAAAATATGGATGAAGGAGTACTAATTGTTTTTGCACGTATAATTACAACCATCTTTGAAATGGTTGGTCATCCAGCAACGTGAGAGCACGGTTGCAGTTGGTCTGTTTTCTAGAGTGAGACACCATTTTCTCACAAATCTGTTGTAAACATTTAAACGACACTTTTCTTTTTTGGTTTCGTAAAGAGAGAAGTGTGGTTTCTTGGCAGAACAAAATATTTTATGCCGAAAGTTTTCGTCTTTTACATGAGACGTCACTAGGAATCGTGTTTGTAGTACTTGTTTATACTACAAAAGATTTTTCTTTTTATGTACACTTCCAAATTCTAATCTTGTGTTGTAATCGAAAGGTTTACTGTACCCAACTATAACAACACATGAACTCGGTGAGATGATAATTAGTTGCAACTAACAGTACCTTGCATAGGATTTAGGAATACACGTGCAATTAATTTGGTAAAATCGTATCCAATCTAGCTAGCAACTGCAAGTATTATCATCAACTGAAGAAGCATCAACAGTAATGGTAACCAACCAGATGGGAGACGGGGGTTAATCCAGTGCACGAAGATGATATGGTTAATCATTTTTAGATGCACGAGAATGAGGTGGTGCTTAATTAAGAGCAAGAGGTTTTACTCTAATGTTGAGCCGCTGTACTACCATCTTAAAGTCGTCAGATATTGATATTAATGATGTAATTCGAAGCTCATCGCATCGGGTTGTTAAAGTTTTTCTTTCTTTCCCCTTTACTAACCTATCTACCTAGACTTGTGGGTAGCAGACTACTTCTTATAATATCTCACCTTCCAAATATTCCTCATAGTGGCAGGTGCAAGCTGATAAAACACCATCTGAATTCAAATTTCACCAGCATAGGGTAAGTAAGGTTTTTTTTTTTTTCCTTCTTATTTGCCTACCTACCCAGGCTTGTAGATAACAAACCACTCAACTCTTCTTTCAAAAAAAAAGAAAAAAGAAAAGAAAACACTCAACTCAGAATATTGACAGGTGCAACATGATGAAATACCATTCCCGCCCATTCTTTATTCTTTAGTTTTTTTTTTCTTCTTTTTTTTTCCCTTTATTCTTTAGTGAGCATTTTCCCTTTTTCTTTTCATCTTCTTTGTATGGAAGCAAAAGATATTAGAGAGCATTTTCATAATGGCTCGTTCATGGAATCATATGATGGGTATTCTCTGTTTAAATCTTCTCAAAGATTTACGTGGGTACTTTCGTCATCATAATAAGCGTCCCTCTTCACTTCCGTTAGTACTACCCAACTCCCTTCCCACTTCTTTTCCCCCTCCTCTCTTTATAAAATCGCCAATAGAGGAGACTACTTCAGACTTCACTAATCCTCACTTTCTACCGGGAACCATAGTTTTTCCCACCAGGAAAATAACCACTCCTCCAGAAAATGTAGGGAATATTGGGAATGTGCCCCAAAATCGACCAACAACTTGGGGATCTGCCCCAATATTCAAGAATTCGGTAATCTGCCCCAACCGTTAAGAAATCCATCCAAACCCGTTAATAAGTCAATATGGCGAGCATGTGGGAATGCACGTGCGATTTTTTTTACAGTTATGCCCCGACCACGTTTACACGAGGGAGAGACAGGCTGCCTTTGATCTTAACTGGCATTTGAATAGACGGCGTAGATGAATTTAAGACGACGGTCATCTTCTTCGCAATGGCCGACCAGTTTCTCTGGTGTACTATGAGTTAACAATGAAAAAAATAAAATTGTTTCTTTTATCTTCATTAATGTTATAACCACTAAACAAATGTTAGGGTTGGTTAGTATCGATTCAATTGAGTGTGTTTTTGGACAAACTAGGGACGTTCTGATTGGAAAAAAATGGCAGCAAGCTCGAGCTCATCCATGGTGATTTTTTCCTCATATAACCTGTAACTCTTCCTTATTTCTCTCATTGTGAACCCTAGTCAAGCAAGGAATTGCAGAGTCTACATTTCAGCGCCTTTCCCACTTGCTAAAGGTAAAGCTAGGGCTCTAATTTCTGCTTCTCCTTGCTCTTCTGAAGACAATTTCTTCTCCTTGTCTGTTTAGAAAATCTCGGGTTATCAAAGCTGAATCCAAAAAATTAAAAGCGGATAATCCGACCATTCCAAATACTCCGTTCAAGAAGGTTTGGTGGTTGTCGGAGATTTCGTTAGGCTTAAAAAGGTTAAACTAGTAATTTATGTCATTTCCCGATACCTCATTTTACGTGATTTTGACTGGTCAAAATCGATAAATTGACTTTATAACTCTTTTGGACGGAAACCGTTATATTAGGGCAGATTACCGAACTTTTGAATATTGGGGCAGATCCCCAAATAGCAAGTCGATTTTGGGGCACATTCCCCATTTTCCCGAAAATGTATCCAACAAACTTTCCTCAATTTCGCATTTCGCGTAAACAAATTCCACACAAAAACCTTAATCGAGCATCAAATCTATTCGATGAAAATCTTCTTCGTCGATTGAAATCATTAACTTTGATTATAAACGAGAACCCGAAGATCACTTTATCGTTTCTCTCATTAGCTATTGATATCCTCTCTTCAACTCACAAAGAAGCTGAAACGTTATTCTCTGATTTGAAATATCCTTCCTTTGATTTACAAAATCATCCATTAAACTCTTACCTGGATGATTCTATTAAGCTCTTAGATATTTGCAATTCAGTTTCATCGGAAATCGAAAATGTTATGAGAAATCGTCTTTTGATCAATTTCGTTATTAGTTTGTTGAATGATTGTCAAAATCCATCACGAGAAAATCTCAGTCGAGCAAAAACATCTCTCTCTGATTGGTTGAATTATACATCTAAAAGACCAAATCTTGAAAAGGCAGAGGTTTTGATCAACAAACTGGCTAATCGTCTTGATGATCCTCCTCCGTTTGGAACGGTTTTAACCGTTGGAAAGCTGGTCCATCGAGTGATCTATTCGGTTGCAGCGGTCACAGTTTTCATTGCCGGCGTTTTAGTTGCGGCATTAAGCGGGTCGAAGATAAGTATTCGGGTTCGGGTACCAAGTGAGTTTGTTTGGGCGGGAGCATTTAACGGGTTAGAGTCGAGTTTATTCGTTCATAACCGAAAGCTGTGTTCGTGTAAGAAGATACAGAGACGGTTTATTGACGATTTGGATGACGTAGACAGAAATGTGAGAAGTGTTCATGACGTTATCGGTAACTTGGCGGGAACGGATCGTTATGTTAAGGAGAGTGAAAAAGAGAAGTTGTTGTTGCTGTTGAGTAACGCCGTTAAGGAATTAGGGAAGGAGATAACGGAGTTTTCTGATCATTTGGATGGTCTGTCGAATGGTGTCCATGACTTGTTTGATACTGTTTTGGGTGCTAGAGATGGTTTATTGGAGAAACTTAGGGTAGGGTTGGAGGCGTAGATAAATAGTACTAGAAGAATGTAAATGCACGAGTGTCATTAGAATGCTCAGGCAGAGTACAAAATTTGGAAACATGAAAAATAAAATCAATAGATAACTCACTGTATTTGCAGTCTCGAAGCTTACTGTTAATATACATACCTGTATCATGGGAGCCAACATGAATCCATACTTGATTATCAAAAAACAATTGCTCCAACTAATCATTGATTTTCATCAAAACTACTCAAGAATTTACTATAAAAAAATCGTTTATCTCCTTGAGTTGATTTGTTTTTGTGTGAATCGTTAGAGACATGGCCAATTTTGGCTGCGCCCTCCATTCACTTAAATCCACTTAAAGTGCGGACTCATTTACAAAAACATTATTTTTGGCGCTGCCGTGCTGGACTGGTGGCTCTGGAATTAATGTTTCTCTTTTCTGGACGCCCAACCATCCAGTTTCATCGGCTTGTTCTAACTTCTATGAGCAATGCATTAGAAAATCCATAATTTATTCAGGAATCAGGGTGGGAGCGGTAATACCTATGAGCTGAATTTGACCGGTGACTTTTTTTAATGGGAAGAGGTAAGTTGGGTGTAAACATCAAAGCCCTTGTTTGATGCTCTTGCATTTACAAGTTTATCCAGACGTGTCCACAGTGATAACAACCACTTCTTGTCTTAGTTACCAGAACTAGAAACTCTAATTTTACAGTTAGGGTTTCTTCTTCACAGAATCAAACACTTTCTGTTTTCAGTTTTATGCTCAGTACCAGGTTCTCTCTCTCTCTCTTTCTCTCTCTCTTGACTAATTTGTTCTTGAAATGAATTTCATCTTTCTCTTTATATCTTCTTTCATTTTGGGTCAGAAAATTGATTAGTAATTCTCTCTGGGGGTTTACATCCAATCTTTTTTTTCTGATTGGGACTATATAGTTGCTTGTACTTCTAATATTCCAAGTGATAGTTTTGAAAGACAAAAACAAGTTAACTGGGAGCAATAGATAACTTGCAATGTTGAACCTGTCACTTATATGTTGCTTAAATGGGTTTTGAGTACCATAAAACATGGAATTTTTGGTAGCTGAAAGGGAAATACATGAATAAGTTAAATGGGTTCTTTAGTGCTTGAAACACGGGTAGTGTTTTCGTGTAAGGTTTAATTACCAAATTTGAAACATGAACAACCATTTGATGTTACATTTTTTTAGTTTTGACAACAATGTTGATGTTAAATGGTTAGTTCTTCTTGGAGTGTTATCAAGTTTTCAATTGATTGTTAAATGTGAATTCTTCGTTTTCAAATACTTTCGCGTGTTTGAATTTTTCACTAGATGCCCCTTCTAGAAAAGTTTTAGCCAGACTTTGTTATAATTTGTAACCATTTCGGTACTTAGTGCGTTCTAGTACCAGGCTTTTGATTGTATGTGTTATTTGGGAATTGATCTGCTTCATAGGGTGCACAGAATTTTTAGTACGGTTCAATTGTTTCCCTATTGTCATCACTTTCAACAGATCTTTTCGAAGTGACACTCTCAGTTGCAGGTTATGACGAGTGTTTTATCAAACCACCCGCTTGGTAGGACATACGGAGTTTTGGAGAATTCATCTAGAGGAAGATTGTATAGGATTCCGTATGTTGGATTTTCAGCTCTGTCTTTCCCTTCAGGGAGGTCAGTATTGGGTCAAGGCTCATACTTTTCTGTTGATAATGGCACCTGTGGGAGGGCTAGGAATTGTGGACAAGTATACTCTGCCACAGTGGATGACAGCGCAGATCCTGATGACTCGGAAGATAGGAATCGAAAAGACGAATCTTCTTCAACCAAACCTGGACGTGTAAGTGGATTTCCTCTCTGCATATATTGGATGCATAACCAAGGCTTTAGTCGGAAGAAATTGTTGTCTTCGTGGAATGATCTCTCATATTTAGTTAAACTTAAATAAATGAGATCATTCCACCAATAGACCAGTTTGTTGTCTGTCAATTCAACTTGCAGGTGATTTCCTTCACATTCATGATCAACCGTACTTTCTCAATCAATTGAAATCCCTCCTTTGCCTATTCCAATGGGTTATGTTTAGACAGTCACATTCTAGGTGTCGTTAGGTTGAGTTACGAATATGGTCTACTAAACACCGTCGTTAGACTCTGTAGTTTGTGATTACCGGTCTATCTTTTATCTTTCGAAATTAGTGGTTCTGTAGATGTCTTTATGCTTTGTACTGATCTATCTCGCCCTGTCTCTCTCATCCAGGATAATGATGCATCATTTCGTGAAGGTCTGGAAAGAATTGTTGGAACAGATGACTCCGCCTTTAGCGGAATAGACCTTGCAACTTTAATTCGAAACAAGTATGGAAGATCATATGATGTTCAACTAATAAAAAAGGTAACTTTTCCTTTATAACCATTTAGTATTGTTAGTTAAAAAAATTTAATTTGAAATTTCGTTCCAATGTTTATTCTGTAATGCGTTTGTCTGCTTGTTTTGCAAACCTGTCTAGTACAGTAGTACTTTACTAATACTCGAAACGGTTCCGAATTTTCAAAGTAGCTTGTATGCACTTCACATATTTATTTAAGTGTTCGATTGTAGGAGTTCATGGGAAGAAATCTTCTGGCATTGAATGTCATGTGGAAATATGTAGAACAGGTAATTCTTATAGTTACAGCAAACTAGAACAATTTCTAATCTTGTACGCTGTATTTATCCTCCGTTTTACTTTAAGGTTGTAGCCTGTTGGCATCCGTCTCTAAGATAAGTTTGATTTGCTTGCATCCTTCTCTCAGAGATCATTTCCGTTGACTGAAGAAGAATACATATTGAGACTCGATGATGTGGCAAACTCCTTGAAATGTTGGGGAGCCGTCTCACATATTCGAAATAGCCTAGCCAAAACAAAGGAAAGACCTCGGATGGGAAAGGTAAAAATGTTTGAATTCCATTTTATGCAAATATATAATATGATGATCACTTACAGTTCATGGTCCACAAATTCTAAATGTTTTTCAAGTCCAAACATGTACAAATATATTAGTAAAAGCAGATAACAGAAGAATTTACGTGCAGAACCTAATTGAGCAAATAGTGATGCATGTTTCCTTCCTTTTTTTCTCTTCTAACAAGATGGTGTTCATGGGTATTGGTTTTTCACAGGCAGTAAGTATTTTCATCGACATGGACGAATCAGGAGGCAGGGCCAACGAATGGATCTACAAGTGAAGAAAAAAAAATGGGTCTGATCAGTCTCAGTCTTGAGATTCACGTTCTTAGTTCTTGTATCACAGCCGTAAGATACCTATAATAATCAGCAAAAGCTACATGGTTGCATGGATTCATTGTTCAAGTTTCATACAAATCTTCCATAACCGCGCACATTGACAAAGGTGGTGCTGTTTTAGCTCAAAACAGATGCTGGTGAAGAGAAGATCGATACCTTTCGTTCTGGTAAGCGCAGATCACATGGAATGTAAAAGGCAAGTTTGTATATCTAATGTATAGTTGTTTTTTCACCAACCTCATTCCTTTGTATGATCTTCACAGTTCTTTACTTAAGCTACTGAATTTTTTCCTTAATTTTTTCTCCCTATCAACTAATAAAGAATGCTTTACATGCATGGTAATACAGTATATACATGTATTGAGAGCAGCACAGCGGGTGAAGAGAGTTAACGCAACTAATTCAGCAGGTTACTGTTCAAAGAAATATCAGTCACCATCAAGAGTTCAATAAGGAGACCAAAAGTAGTCTCTCGTCATAATACCTCTTCAATCTTCATTAATCACATCCAAGTTTGCTCTCAGCTTGAAAAAAATATGATACAGATCACTGATAATCACGTGTGAATTACATTTGGAATACAGAAAGCCTCGATGGCAGTTTCTGAATCAATGAACAAAAAACCTCTAAAAACAACAGGAAGAAGACAGAAAGGTTTAGCGCCAAATCTCAATGGCCAAACTGTTCACATTGAACACTGAAAATTACACTACTCTTGTTTGCCGCCATTGTACCGCCACTTGATTGGTTCACCTTCTAGAGCCTTCTCTACAACGTCGGGAGAAAGCCCAACCATTTCCAACGTTTTCTCCCAGACCCTGTTGGATGTTGTTAAGTTATGGGATTCTTCTGAAGGGTTTGCTGGACAACATTCGTAAGAGATGAAAGCACCAACAGGCCACTCATCTGATTTTAAAGACTCACAGTACTCTGGAACCTGAGAGTCAGTAGCTGCAAATAGAGTACTTCTAGAACCTGCAGTAGTAATTACAACAAATTATCGCCCAGACCCAACATATCGTGAACTAAAACAAAAATTACAAAACTCCGTGAGATATCCTGAACTAAAACAAAGATTACAAAACTCCGGCAAGATCGTATCTTTTTCCTGAACGAAATGCAATACCAAGAAAGGAAGTGAAAGACTACTAGACTAGTGAGAATGAGATGCTAAAATGTATAAGATAGGTACAAAGAAGTCTTCTTACATGTATATTACAAACTTAAAAAATCCTTAAACACACAGAAATGTGCATACAGGGAAGGTCATCGAATCTTACAACAGTCAAATGAATCGTTCAAAACTCTAAGCCAGTACACTATTCTTTTTCTTTTTCATATATAATACGAAAGGAAGCCAGTATTATTCAGTTGACGAATAACTTACCTTCTTGAGGAGAGAAAATAAAATAAGGGATCAGATGGTAAGCTGCTTGAACAATTTTGGGTAAATCTCTTGCCTGTGATTTTGGAATAAGCACAAAATATTATGTAATAAAATAGGATCAGAGCAAGTTCCTATATTTTAAGAGGGAAAAAATTTCATGTTTTTGTCCAAGACTTACAACATTCGTATCGACTATTCCAGGTGATACACACAACACACTAATTCCGGATTCAGCAGGCAGATGCTTCTGAAGGTTGCTGCTAAACATGATCTGCAATCAGAATACCATACTAACCTTAGTGTTTAATTTAACAATAATCGATAGTTATTGTCACTTAAAATGATACTACAAACAGGTAATTACTGACAACTAATTAAATCTTAGGGATTTTTTTTTAATAATAATAATAAAATAAATTAAAACGTGCATCTCATCAACACCATCAAATAAGTAAGAGTATTTTTGTTCTTTTTCCGGCTTTTTGAGGAAGTAATTTTCAAATAAGAACGGTACAAAAACATTATGAATGAGAGAATAATGCAAAAACAAAGTATAAGTGTATAACCATCTCTCGACTTGATTATTCGGGAAACATGCTTTAAATTGGATGATCAGAGCAAGTGGGCAACCAGATTTGGGGGTTTTAAGCTTGAAAGATCTACGGGATACCAATCGAACAATGGGTCTTCATGTCACCATAATTGGGGTTTAGGATCACACATGACATGGCCCTCGTAAACCACCTTTGAACTACCAGAAGGAATATCAAACTTCAGAAATTAAGACATAAAAGTAAAATCTGTGGGGAAACATGTGCTTTCAACCTTAAAGACAATAGGTCCTGAGATGCTAGATGCGGGTGTACCTGTGCTAGTTTGCTATTAGCGTATCCCATCTTACTTGAGTATTTTTTTCTCCCAGAAACCATATTCATATCTTCTGGGTCAACAAAGCCAATATAATGCATCTGCAAAAATATAGTGAGCAAGTTACTAGATATTTCAATTAGAGTGAGACCTCAAAAAAGATGAACCAAAAGATACTAGGGAAGAAACAAATAATGGTGATTATTGATGAGAAAGAATTCAAGAACTGTAGATCCCTGTCAGTTGTTACAGAAGGTAGGGGTAACAGTTCATTCGTAAACACTACTTCTTTGGAGAGCATCACTTTCAATCAATATGAATTTACTCAATAATTTCTACTACTATAACAAGGCCAAAACGCATCAAGTTTCTCATAAAACAAAAATCAACATCTTGTTTGTCATCTTTTGAACTTAGGTTGACTTCACTCTTTTCCATCTGGTGCAATTGGTGGTGGGCAATCCACGAGTTATTGTTATCATTTTCATCTGATAGTGGCCTTACTTTCCTTTCGATAAACTATAAATGCTGCCTAAATGAGATTCAACCCCTGATCTTTCCTAAGAGCAAAACCCAACACTGTGCCTACAACATGTACAATTATTGAAGACTTTACATGACCTCTCCGAGGAGTAAAAATAAAGGATAAATACTTTCTAAAAACTATGTGTTTAATGAAACAAAATGTATCACTATACTGCAGAAGGTTAATGGGATCTGATAAATACCTCAGCCAATATCAAATGAAGTGTACTGATACATAAGCACTCAGGATAGGCCATTGAGCAATGTACTAATATATCACTCACAAAATCAACATGTATCACCAAACTGGCAATCTATTAAAAGACCTTTCTAATTCTTACATGATTATATAAAGAAAAAAGTTAATGAACGAACTTACAGTGGAGTTCACATTAACAATTCGGCTGGGAGATCCTCTAATAAGAGAAGGTAAAAGCAATATTGAAAGCAGTGCTGGAGCCAGATGGTTCACTTGCATGTGCTCTTCGTGCTTGTCCTTTGAAAACCGCTGTGTCCCTAACCATGAGAACACGAACTATATAAGAATCAGACTTGGACAAAGTATTTGTGTGCGACAAACTTCTGCAAGAATAACCACTTCATAAATCTATTCAGATTAAGTATGATAAAAAATCTACAAAGCATTGTTTAAAAAATCTCATACTGTACAATCTTGATGAAGAAAACCATTATTTCCTAAAATTGATTTAGGTTTAGGAAACTTAGTTCAACTAATCTTTCCCCAACAACTTATCTTCAAAATTTTGGGTATTTTAATGCTAGACTAGATTTTCTATTACTATGTGAAAGCATCACCCAAATCCCCCAAGAAAGCAAAGCCATCTCCCTTAGACCAGCTACTAGCTGAAGTGGTTTATTTTCCATACGAGCTAGTAGGACAATGTTTACCACCATTTTCATACAGAATAGCAGGGAGATGGACAATATCCACATCCACGCTCTGGTTTACATCATATATTGTGTTTCTTAACTAGTGTAACATACAGAAACTGTTCCATATTAACCACCATTTTCATACAGAATATTATAATGTATTGGTAGTAATCAACTTCTCTATGTAGAATGAAGCTTCAATAAACTGAAAGATGTTTAAGGGCGAAATCAAATGTCAATAAAAGCTTATAAAGTAACATGTATTAAGAATGGTATTAGCTCTTTTTCACTCCCTTACTATGATCAAGATACGAGCAGCAAACAATTTCCATGATGGTTATCAGGAAAACCACAACCCATTATAGACGCCTAAGCAGGGAAAAAACAACAACCCAGAAACCAATTGTAACCTAATGCAGAGTAGAATTAAGACAGATCATCTACACAACGAAGCAAACTATTAAGTTGTTCCTCGAAACAAACCTCCAATTGAGAAGATGCCTGCATTGTTTATCAAAACATTCAAAGGTGCTAAACGTGCATTCCATGCTTCAGCGAAACTAACAACGGAGTCAAAGGAGAGAAGATCAAGCTCCACCACCTTGACAAAAATAAAATTTGAGCATGTCAGTAACCTTGAAAATTAAAGTGTAAGAATAGTACAACTTTGTTAATAGAAACAAATACCTTAATCATAACTTAACGGAAAGATTAGCATGCTAGTTCTCTAATGACGTGGATATGGAGATGGTTGCACATCAATAGAAAGTTAGATGTTATTCGAAAAATTACAAGGCAAAACATCATTATGCATACTATAAGTATAAAGACAATTGTTACTGGTAGTGACCAAGATAAAAAGTTACTGGTACAAGAACACCCAGTTGCTCCCAATATTTACTGGTACATAATTGCAGGAGCAGCACCCAATACTGCTGTTATGCACATTATTTGTGCAGATCGTTTTAGGACCACATGCGTGCACCCTCTATAAGCGACCCCTCTCTAACAAGGGTACTGCAGTTTCAAAAATTATTTTGTGGCAACACGTATCAACACTGCACTTGTGCCCATCCTGGTTGACACTGGAGTCTTCATTATCATTTAGGGTATCACAGAAACCTAAGGAAAATTGAGGAAAACAAAACGAAACTTCCACCTATTCTTTTTGAAACAAAGATACGTCTCCTTCTACCTAGAGCATGGTTTACATGGCCCAATTGTTCACTTCTCAAGCCGCATCCGACACCACGTACCTAAGCTTTGTCAACTTCACAGCAGCACCCTTGTTTCACAGCTTTTCCAGTTTCATACAATTCGAGGTCACTGCATCAGACACCACATATGATGTCGGACACTGACACTAACACATACGCCATTGTTACGTAGGTCACACTAAATTTCTATGACCCACAACCTACTGGTGGATAGTGCACCTTAATTGCAGTGAATAATTCATCAGTTTATGGTTGTGACACTGACACCTTAATATTAATATGACCTAAAAAGCTCTTTCATCGAATATAATTAGATGATGGCTCCAAACCTCCAATAGTCACATAAAGTATAGCCAACAGTTAAACAAATTGTTGGACCAAATCCATTGAGTAGTCAAGGTAGGACACAACGATTAGTCAAATGCACAAACAGTGTCTCTATTTTTTGTCATCCAGAATTATTCAAACTAGCATTAAATAGTGATAGATTCAGCATCAAAACTGTAAAGCAAGTATTGTATATAATCTGCGCAGGTAGTTTCAATTAAGACAGCATCCTTAAAATCAACTAATTGCAGTATTCTGCGAATAAATGCATTTGTGTAATGTGGTATAGTTGAGTGAATACCTCGACATTTAGTGGAAGACCTAATCCCAATTGCTCATCCTGCCACTTCTGAATCAACTCTTGAGCTACTTTTGGTTTCCTAACAGCCATGATCAAATGTGCTCCTGCTTCTGCTAATTGCCTGTTAGTAAGAAAACCCACAAGTTCAAACAAGCACCAAGTACCATACTTTGTCTAATATATCATTAAACCTTCCAATAATAATCAAATCAATCCATTTTCAGCTTCAGCATTACATTTATAACAACAATCTTGGGGTTGAAAAAAACCCTTTAATCCTGTGTGATGTAAATAACCAAATCAATTAAAAAGGGGAGAGATTGGAAAGATACCTGGCAGTTTCAAGACCAATACCACTAGTACATCCAGTAATGATACAAGTGATCTCAGTAAGAGGAGGTAAAGGTAATGGATTTTGCAAATGACTGGCTACAATTCTCTGAAAAAGCAATTCATGAGTTAGATTAAACCATCCTCTACACCATTCCATCCATCCTAATCCCTTTTTCACACTCCTTATTTCACTTTTTGATGATGATGACGACGAACTCATCTCTCTCGTCGCTCTTCTCCCTCTAGGATCTCAGCTCTGTATCGATATTATCAGTCTTTTCTTTTTACCTTTTTTTTTTTCTGTTTTTTTTTTATTATTTTTTGTTGAAGGCGTAGGAGCAGATCTCTTTGGCATTTTCTGTTGTCTCCCTGGAACAATACTGTAATGGGGTTTTCCCTCGCTGGAAGGAAACAAAGATCCCTCCTCGTTAATTGTGCTATTCCTCTTATTTCGAGTACCGAACTGAACTAGAACCTAAGATCTATTGTTCCGGTTCCATATGTTGTAATGTTATGGGCTTGCCGATTGGAGCACCTATGGTCATGAGCTCGACCAAAAACCAAAATCTATTTCATATCGGACTTTTCAAAAGAGATTTTCGCCCAGTGGGAGTTCAAAAGACAAAATCCTAAAAACTGGGACAGAGATATAGAGAGATCAAAAATGATTCGAGGAGAGCAAAAATCGTGGTCAGCTCACTAATTAGGACTGATTTAATGTATATAACCGATTCGGACCAAAGTACCCTATTAAGTACATCCTTTAAATTAGTTATTCCCTCTGTTACACGGTTTTTATTGGCATAAACAACATCCTTTAATTTTTAACCAGTGTGTTAATACCTCGCCGCACAGATGTAAATCCAACATAGCATGAACAAAACACGTAGAACGCATATACGGTAGTATTAAGTTAAAAGACGTAGATGTGTACTCGTCTTAGGGTCCCACATCATGCTTGGGTCACACTTAATTCAATTTAAGACCGCAAAACTAGTAGTAAAAAGTTAAGGTTTATTCGGCTCACCATCGCACAACGCATCAAATACCGTTGATTGTTCGTGTTAGAGCATAGCTCGGTTGAACCCACTAGCATTGCTATCTCAAGTCAGTTGTCAAGTTTTGTTGACGAAGACACAATCCTTGATTAAGTCTACAATATCATTCAGACTAGGATAGCTTAGGTATTCGAGACGAAGACCATTGAAGATGAAGACCAGAGCTTACACACTTGATAAATATGTTAGGTCATTGTCCGTTCAAACCCACTAGCGTTGGTATGTCAAGCTGGTTGTTAGTTTTAGGTGTCAAAACACAATTCTTGATTTGGCCTACTAGAGTTTAGATTTCGGAATTGGGATATAGACAAAGTAGTAGAGACCTTGAAGACGAAGACAATGAATATAAAGAAGACATCGAATATTCTTCATCGACAAAAGGTTAGTAGGAGTTATGATGACTTTTATGGAAATTCTTCTATTCTACTTATTATATCTTTCGAAATAGTCGGCTACTTTAGTAGAGTTATAGCGATTGAGATTTTGTATTCTTGTCTACATAACCATGAGTTATGTTAGTATTTGTTCCCATAATACTAAGGTTACAAGATGCATGAGATAGATGTGATACCTTTTCTAATGCAATGGTTTGCTTGCAAATCACATGTAGGAAACTGATGAATCTAAAGGAGTATTCTAGAGCAGAGTCCAGTGGATTATAGCTGAGGGCGTAATAACACGTTTAAGTACTGGCCCAGCCCAGAACTTCCAGCGGATCCAGTTAAACCCTATTCTGAGCGACGGCGGTTCACGAACCGGTTCGTGAACAATGGCACCGAAAATTTCTTATGCGTCTCAAAACGTTGATCTGTACACGTACATGTACATGAAAACCAGATTCAATGTATTTGGCCTGAATTCAGACGGACGGTTCACGAACCGTCCACGTGGATTTTCTGTGGGAATTTCACACGGGTTAAACATCTGACTCCTTTATCTCTTAGTTGGACTTGTGCTTATCGAAAAATCTTTTGTGGTCCATCTAACAAATCTCAATGAGTCAATAAGATAAAGATTATCTCTGGTCTGTTGGATATCTATCTTGAAGTGATTTTGAGCTAACAAATCACTTGGCAGATAAATAATAAAAGAATTCCAATTGAGATAAATCTAGGGTTTCTTTGTGTGCAAGCCAAGTAACGGGTTCATTTACACGGACACTTGCTAACTTGTGGGTTAAAAAACTAGTTGTTTTATTCCTAAGCAACCTATCTTATTGAGTGCTATAAATAGAGGGTTAAAGAACGAAAACCACAAGCATCAAGCATACGTGAAGTTTCTTTGTGGAATTGATCGTAAACTCTTTGCACTTCGGTGCAAGCTTGTTGTGGTATAGTCATCCTCTATTAGGTAGAAGTTCCTCTGCGGGATTTACCTAACGACTATAAAGACTTCTCTTGAGAATTGGGAAGCACAGGTAGGCGATAACTTACCTCTGTGGTTGTTATCAGATTAACCTGTAACTTTAGTAACCTGATCACGTTCTTGTCTATTCTATAGTCTTTTTCTTCTGCAATAAGGCTATTCAAGAACTGATACGTCACATACAAGGTTGAAGGAAGCAACGCACGGCTGTACTCGGTGTTGTAAGACCTAGTTAGCTCTAGTTGTATAAGTTTCTTAAGTGATTCTTTTTACAATTGAGGTAGAGAAAAGTTGGGCATAGTTTACTAGGTTTACTTGTCATTCCCCGCTTGTAAGTAGATTTCCGTATGACCTGGAGCAATCCGAAGGAAGTCACTTTACGTATGTAAACTGAAAAGGACAGTTTGAAACATACAGTCGGTAATTAAGGTTGCAAAGCCGGTATTGTTGACATAAGACTTTAACAGTAGTTAAAGCAACTCCTAGGCCCGCAAAGGATGTCAGCTAGTGGAATCAAGTGCATGACGATCTGTGGGGGATCTAGAGACGTAAGGAGTACGACAGTAGTCAATTCGCTTGGAGGGTTGGAGTTGGTCTCTGCTATATCCCAGGCCGAAGTCTTATAGTAGGCTAGTGTTTGTAGACAGTTAGTACTGTGTGGTGTTCAATCTGGACGAGGTCCCGAGGTTTTTCTACAGGTCGTAGTTTCCTCGTTAAAAAAATCTCTGGTGTCTAGTGTGCTTCATTTTCCGCATTATAGTCTCTGATTATATAATTAAAGCAAACACAAGAAGTACGTTATTAATAACCGTCGAGTTAGTCCATAATCCATCCAGGGGATTTTCCAAGAGTTATCTTGCATTGGACCGATCACTTGTGATCCGACTCCAGGTATCAGATTTGGATATTGATTTTTAAGATCGTCAATATCTTATCATAAGACTCACGAGCCCAAACGAAAAGTTGGTAGTATTTCAGTACCCCCTCATTTTCAAAATATATTGTCCTCATCGAAAGGTTGGAAAGGTTTTCCTTTTGGTTTCGTATTTACCATTCTATCAATAAAATAGTCTATGATATTGTTTATAGTGATTCGGAGGATCAAAGACTAATTCTCTTGGCACTTAGGTTTACCTAGTTGTTAGGGCATTGTTGGGTCAAACCTACTAGAGTTGGTATGTCAACCTAGTTGTTAAGTTTAGATGTCGAATTACAGTTCTTAATTTAGCCTACTAGAGTTTAGATTTCGGAATTGGGATATAGATAAAGTAGTAGAGACCTTGAAGACGAAGAAAGAGACTACCAAGAAGACATTATATATTCTTCATCGACAAAAGGTTAGTAGGAGTTGTAATATTATATGGAATTTCTTCTATTCTACTTATTTTATCTTTCGAAATAGTCGGATACTTTAGTAGAGATACTAATAGCAATTGAGATTGATATCTTGTCTACATAACCATGAGTTGTGTTGCTATATGTTCCCACTATACTAAGTTACAAGATACATGAGTTAGATTCAATACACTTTCCATCACAATGATTTGATCGCAAGTCACATGTAAGAGAATGGATGAATCTAAGGCGAACTCTAAGAGCAGAGTCCATGGACTATAACTGAGGGTGTCTACACTCGAAGTACGAAAACTGGGCCAGCCCAGGTACTTCCCAGCGGATCCAGTTAAACTCTAATTTGGAACAGAGGTATTTCGCGAACTGTTTCACGTACTATGGCACCGAATTTTACTCCTATGTTTCAAAAACATCAACCTGTACACGAACATGTACGTGAACCTGCAGGTTCGATGTATTTGGCCTATATTCCAAGTCTAGTCGGTTCGCGAACCGTCTGGTTATTATCTTCGTGATAATTACGCGGGATTTAACTAGATAACTTTATCTCTTAGTTGGACTTAAGCCTTATCACAATATCTTCTGTGTTTCATCTAACGAATCTCAATGAATCAATAGGAATATGGTGTTCTAATTTTCATTGGATCTCTCTCTTGAAGTGGTTGAGAGCTATTAACCACTTGGAAGATAAATGATAAAAGATTTCCAAATGAGATCTGATTAACCTAGGGTTTCTTTGTGTGCAAGCTAAATAACAGGTTCATTTTACACGGGCACTAGCTTACTTGTAGCACAAATAATATGTTGCTTTATCTCAAAGTAACT
>JAJJMA010285115.1:0-11490 GCA_023529015.1 Papaver nudicaule | reverse complement strand
GAGGGAAAAGCTAAACAATGTAGACATGAGCACCACTGCACCAGGATACATTACGTGGCTCGACTAGAAATCGTGTGCATCCACCCTTGATTCTTCCAGTCCCATATCTATACCGTGTAATGAGCTGTTCTAGGACCCTGGCTGAGTTCTCTATTGGCGCTTCAAGTCCTGGAGTACTAAACCTGAATTCGATTCGTATCCACAGCTATCACAAGGCCCATGGTTGTACGCAAGTAGGCGGAAGCTTAACTTAAAGCAGCAAGGCAGAGGCAAGTATGCCAACCAAAGCAAAGTACTGTGTATCTCGTGGGGTGCAAAAATAGTTGCTGCGCCTTGAGTGGGATATACCCAAATCTTCCCACGAACATTTTTCCTAGTGTTTCTTTCATTCAAAACAGCTTCAGGCTCTATCCTTCTTCTTGAGATATACCCAAATCTTTCATCTTGGGACTTGTCTTGAACTGATTGTATTTTCGTTATTATATAAACACATGGGGTCATCCTATTCACTTTTATAACGCAAGCTTGGTTTCTCTTTCCTTTTCTTCTTTACTATATCAACCAAAATCGTATGATCCTAACATTGTTTACTGAAGTATCTGTACTAAAGGAAATAGTAAATCATTTGGGAAGTCGCAAAAGATTATTTGAAGATGAATATTGGGAATGTTAAAGTGCAGCGTGAGATATTTTATTTCCGTAAACAGGACATAGAATTCAAAGGTTCCAGAGTTTCAAAGGCTTATAAAATCAACATATCAAGAAGGAATAGAAGCTCCAGGACCTCAAGAAAGGCAAAGCCAAAGCTGGAGCAAGGTACAAAAATTAAGTGCAGATTATGTTACCTTAAAGTGCTGTAGTATCGATTCGCGTGGTGCTACTGCAAAAATTACCACAGCCGCTCCTCCCGCTCTTGCTGGGCCACGCATATCTCTATCATATACCCCGGCTGAGGCATTCCACATGGCTAAGTGATTGGTGTGGGCTTTCTTATACATGCAAGTCTGTTATCTACGTCTAATTCTCTCCTTCATGCGCCAGGGCCTTCAGACAGCCGTCACATGTCAACGGTCCAGCGATACTTTGGTGCCCACAACGTGTAATCAAAGACAATCTGAGCTGATCACTTAACATTGAGACTTGCATATTTATGATAACTTCCTTTTCCATATCTTTCACACATCACAGGACACAGATATTTTTGCTCTCATCAAACCCCTAGCTGAAAGCGAGATGGTACAGTACAAGAAAGGAATATATAGTTGAACAGCTTTTTTCCGAAATGGTTGAATGGAGCAAGCCAACCAAGCCAACCGAGATAACAATAACATCTAAGGTGCTTTGAACAATAATTGACAACTAGGTTCTGTCTCTTAGAATACGACTTGACTGTTGATTAAGTTTAGTGTGTCATCAGCTCATTAGTCATACCACGGTACTTTGTTTTTCTTTTTGGTCGCAGACTTGAATATTGAGAGAGTGGTGGGGCAAACCAATGCTTGAATCAATTGATCATGAATGATGCAGTGCATTGACAGTTTAGTGAACGGTATAAACTATACCCATATGGCCTGGCAAGTAGACACAATGAATCATGAACCTAAAAATAGCAGAATTTCTTTTCGAAGGCATCCTAGAAATAGTATTTATAGATATTTTCAGGGGTGTGGTCTGTGGTTACTGGCTTAGTGCCAATGCTAATCAATCTTAGCTTGTACGAGTGCGAAATTCAAATCTTCACAAACGACAGTGATAGCTATAGTGAAGGAAACTGGAATTAACCGTCTAATCTATTGAAATGAAATAGCAACACTTAACTTAATTTTACCCAGGGACTAATCCGGGAAATTGTTTTGGGTAGGGCTGAACTTTGCAATGCGCGTAAGGCGACCGAAGGTCGCCAATTTTTTTTGGGGAGAAGATATATACCTTAACTATATTACATGATGTAGATTTTTAAAAGGCTAAAATTGAATTTAATGTGTTTAAGTTAGAAAATATTTGTCTAAGATAGAATTGTTGGGGGCCGGCTAGAGAGAGGGGGCTAAGATAATTTTCCTACTGGTTCCAAGTAAAATAAAGGCTAAATACACCTAAGCCTGCACAAGAACCGTTCTGTACCGAAGGACCGGACCGGAACCGCTGGAACCGATACCCAAAAGAACCGTCCCGAGGGTATTGAGTAAGGTACCGGTTCTGATTTTTAGAACCGATATATCTTGGTTACAAGTACCGGTTCCAGGTCTGTTCCCGACCGTTATCGTCCCATTTGTACCGAGTAATATATATACCCTTAGATTTAAAACCCCAACTAGTATATTAGCCGTTCATCTTAGGTCATTTTTTACACTATATAAACGGAAAATCTTAGGTCATTTTCATCGGTTGTTCTTCTTATTTTCTTTTTCAGCAGCCTACGAACAAAAAAGAGAGTCTGAGACTCTAATGGCGTGAAGCGGTGAAGGGTTTCAGTTGTTCTCCATCTAGCTAGCTCTCTTCTTCTTCTTCTTCTACCTATCTTCTTCATCTTCTACCTCGCTTCTACTTCTTCTTCTCCGATTTCCAGATCAGCCATATTTCTAATCAGTTGAGTTGAGAAATAGGTAAGAAACTAAGAACTTTTTCAATTAATTCGATTGTATATTGTTGTAATAAGTATTGTTGGTATTATTGCTGAATTTTAACTTAATTTTAATTTTCCCTGATTTTTTAGGGTTTTGGAATTTGCATTTATATTGTTGTAAGAAGGAAATCAACGGAAACTGGATTAGGCCATTAAGGTATACATTTCTTGAAACTTGATTTAAGGATTGTGTTTGTTTGATTTGTGAGGAATCAGGATATTGAATTTGGGAACTAGGGTTTTTATTTTTGTTTAATTTTGTTTCAATTAGTTTGATTTATTGAATGGTGTATGTATAATACTTGTGGTTATTGATGTCAGTTGATGCTTTATATGACCATCTATTCTTGTTGGATGTTGTCAGTGATGGATACATATACATCAAGTAGTCAAGCTACAAGTGCACCTAGAGGGGCTACACAGACTCAGGTTGGATCCTCTATCCAACCATTCCAGCCAATTGCAGCACCAGTAGTTGCAGCACCAGTAATTGAATATGCAACAACAGTAGATGCAGCAGCTCCAGCTCCAGATGCAGCAGCTCCTATTATGGTGTGGTAGCAGGGGTGACATCTGATGTATGGCAGTATTTTGTTAGGCTCAATTTAGGTGAAGCAGAATGTAAATTTTGTCATAAGGTCTTGAAGGCTAAAATTGATGTAAATGGGACATCTGGATTATGGAAGTGATACAGGAGTATCGTAGAAGAGGGCCAGACAAGTCTGCCAGACGAGGTTGCCAGACGCGTCTGCCAGATGAGGCTGTCAGACAAGGCTGCCAGACGAGCCATGTTATGGATAGAGACTATCTAGAAGGTACTAGAAGAGGTGAAGTTGTTCTGTTAACAACTTGGCCTAGAAGTATTGAGGTTTCCTAGTATAGTTAGGTTACCTAGTTTAGATGAGTTTCTGAATTCAGAAAATCATAGCTTTTCCTTATTTATGTAAGTCTGTTTGCCTATAAAAGAGGGCAACTAGTAGAATAGATGGCAGAGAGAAAGTGAGAGATACAACGAGATTGTAAATACTTTTCTCTGAGATAATAGAAGAAGAAGACTTAAAGAATCTATTGTGTTTTTCTTGTTTTTTTGATCACTTGATCCTATCTATTTGTGCTAACTCTAGGTACCACTGATCGTTACGTATTAAGTGGTATCAGAGCACATGTTCTGATCTTTAGGGTTAGTTGTGGTGCATGGTCTTAACACGAATCCAGTATACACGATCAGGAGAAGAGACTGTTGTTTTACCAGACACAAGGAAACCTAGAGGAAGCACTAAATCCAAGATAGGAGGCGATGATGACAAGGGTTCTACACCGACAAAGGAAGACAAGTTTGCAAAACTAGAGCTTAAGATACAAAACCTGAGTGATACCTTAGCTAAGTTTATGAAAGAAAGTGCTGGTAAATCAACCAAGCATAAACCCGCTGAGAAGATTACACAAGAAGAAGAAGCAGAGGAAGAAACAAAGAAAAACGAAAGTGAAGCTGAAGAAGAAGATTTGGTCAACAAGAATCCCTATGGAGGTTTGAAGATTAAGTTCAAACTCGAAATCTCTGACTATGATAGAGGCATGGATGATGAAAATATTGATGGCTGGTTAGACAAATTGGAGACCTATTTTACAGTACATCAACTTATTGAATCACAAAAGATCAGTTTTGCAAGTTTGAAATTTTCAAACCATGCTTCGACTTGGTGGAAATCTTACAAGAAGAAGCACGATGCAGATCACATGTCTTGTCAACAATTCAAGGATCTCATGAGAAAACACTTTTACCCTGTGGGTTACTCTGATGACAGATGGTATAAGTGGCAGCATCTTCGGCAGAAGTATCAACAAAGTGTACAAGATTACACTACAGAATTCTACAACCAAGCGTTAGCTTTGGACGTGGATATTGATAGCGCAGATACTTTCCGGAAGTATATTGGTGGATTTGTTGATTACATACGAAGAGAGTTGAAGCTATTCATCGTAAAAGACATTGAGGATGCTAAAATTAAAGCGGTGGCCACCGAACACAAGAGTAAGGGTGTTGGAGGGTCAGAGAACAAGAGAGTTGGTACGAGGGGAGAAGAGAGAACTCAAAGAAGGGTTGAACCAAGTAAGAGCAAGACCCTACAGAATGAGCGAGAAGAAAAGGTGTGTGAGCACTGTAAGGAGAAAGGTCACATAAAAGACACTTGATGGATTATTTATCCTCATCTCAAACCAAGGAAGCTGCGAGAATCTGAAGGCCAAAGAAATTTCAGGAAAAACACTATGTTAGCAGAAACCGTTGACACTGAAACAATCCTTGAAATTGACCAGCCAGCCCCTAAGCTCACGTTGATGTCAGGCTGCCAGACAAGGAAGAGATGAATCTCCGGGAAGAATTATTCCATGTCAAGATTCAAGTAAAGCAGAGCATCTTTGAGGCCATCATTGACTCTGGCAGCCAAAAGAACTTAATTTCAGATAAGCTGGTGGAGCAAATGGGACTTTCAACAACTCCACATCTGAAACCATATCCATTAGGATGGATACAGAAGGACACTGAACTCCAGGTATCTACGCAGTGTCGATTCAAATTTGCTATCACTGATAAGTTTATTGATGAGGTTGTCTGTGATGTTGTGCCATTGGATGTAGCACACGTGATTTTTGGAAATCCATATTTGTGGGACCGTGACGATGTCCTCTACCATAGAGAGCTTACATATCGATTCAAGAAGGATGGAAAAGAATTTCGAATTCAGGCTAGTAAGTGCCATCTGCCCATGAAGTTAGTTACCACAAACCAAGTCAAGAGATTGATCAACGCTTGTGGGAAGTTCGCTTTATTGTTAATCAGGCATGTGACCGTGGGGGATAGAAAAGTGGTATTACATACGACACTTTCTACCAGGCAACAAGGTGATGTAAGTTCACTAAAGAAGAAGTTTGTGGAGCTGTTCAAAGAAGAAGCCACTATACCACCCAAGAGAAGTGTTGAGCATGAGATTGCACTCGTTGGAGATGCCTCTTTACCAAATTTAGGACTATATAGAACTTCTGTAACTGAGTCTGAGGAGATTAAGAAGCAAGTGCAAGAGTTTCTTGAACAAAGGGTAATAGTACCTAGTTGTTCTCCTTGCGGCTCTCTGGTTCTACTTGTACCAAAGAAGGATGGAGGTTGGAGAATGTGTGTGGATTATCGAGCTCTGAACAAGATCACAATCAAGAATAGATACCCTTTACCAAGGATCGACGATCTTCTTGATCAGTTAGGGGATGCGATATATTTCACTAAGCTTGATCTCAAATCTGGTTATCATCAAGTGCGAATTAAGGAAGAAGACACCTGGAAAACTGCATTCAAGACTCGACAAGGACTTTTTGAGTGGCTAGTTATGCCCTTTGGGTTGTGCAATGCACCATCTACCTTCATGCGACTCATGAATGAAGTATTACGTTCCTTCATTAACGATTTTGTTATCGTATATTTGGATGATATCTTGATGTTTAGCAGGACATGGGAGGACCATCTAACACATGTCGCGAAGGTATTGTCCGTATTAAAAGAAAATTCTTTAAGGTTAAATGAGAAGAAGTGCGAGTTTGGGAGATAAGAATTGGTTTTTCTCGGATTTGTGATTGGGGAAGGGAAAATCAAGGTCGACCCATGAAAGGTTGTTGTTATTTCTGCATGGCCAACACCTAGAAGTATCACAGAAGTTCGGAGTTTTTTTGGGGCTTGCCAGTAGCTGCGTAAGTTTATACGACATTTTTCTCAAATTGCAGCCCCCTTGCATGGCTTAACCAAAGCTAATGCAGTTTTTGAATGGGAACCTAAGCATGAGGCTACTTTTCAATTACTAAGGCTTACTCTTATGGTGTCAAGATTGGCTACTACTTCCACCAAAAGCGTGGTCTTTCCCCCTCTACTACTTCTCTCTCCTAGCAGATGCTAGTAGCTCAAGTAGTAGCAAGATTGGTACGCTGAACCATTCAGCACTGAAAAAGTGAGAAAACTCTGAACGGTTCAGCGTTAAATAACTTTTCCGAGTTTGACCTTTTTTTTCATACACCCAGTTGACACCTTCAGCCACTAACTCTGTTTTCTCACACTCACGTTACACCACCAATTTACGGACACCGGTTATGAAAAAATGAACAAATTTCATACCAAAAAAATCAAAATACAAATACAAGTTGCACCATATGTAAATCAAAAGATAAATTTTCATTAATAACTTAAAGGATTACATTGAAACTAAAATCCGCTCATTCGAGTAATGTGTTCGTTACACTTTTTAGGAGAAAAATTACGAATGAGTATTCCTTAAAGGAATTACATTGACATCTAATTACTTGAATAACTAATAAGTGCAATGGTAATGTGTTCATAATACTTCGAAGGTTTTGAGAAAATCCTTTAGCTCATGATAATGTGCTTCGTACTCGAATTCCTTTCCTTTACCTTGTTTCCATACCTTCAAAGTCCTAGCATAAACTTCATCTTCCCTAACATCTCTCCCAAGTCTAGCTTGGACCAATCTCCCCAAGCTCATAAAATCTTGAATGTTTTGGCGTATGATCCACCATCGATCTGACAGGCCTCTTACATCTCGCAAATATTGGTTTTGAAACTTGAAGTCTTTTGCGATATAAATCCACATGGAGTTCCACTTGACCCTACCACGACTTTTTTGTAATTCATAATAGTAGATCACGTCTTTACAAAGACGTAGATATTCTTCCAACATAAATGGAGCGAAACTAGGTTTCTTTCTTGTTGATGGAGGAGGAGATAATGGTTTTTGAGATGGAGAACACGTATAGTAGTATTCATGAACTAACTTATCAGTGATGTTTCGATAACGTCTACGAGGAGGATATGCTGGAGGAGGTGTTGAGATGGATTCATTTGGTTTCCGTAGTAAAGATAGTATCTCTTGTGGTGATCGAGTTGGCCTTTTGGTATTTGAAGATGAACTTGACATTGTAGAATTGATTTTTCTTGATTTTAAGAACAAGGTTTGAGAATAAGAGTTATCTAGAAAGATTAATGTTTGTGAAGAAGAGATATCTTTTTAAATAGATAAATCCGCAACGGCTAGTTAACGACTATATTTTTCGAATTTTGAATCTTGGTGATTCACAAAACTAGCCGTTATGAAGTGTAGAGGGAGTGTAAGAATAAACTCAAAGTAATTCGAAAAACTACCGGTTGTAAATTTGATTGCATAAAAAGATTAAGTTTACAACCATGTCACTTCATAATAACAAATAATGTTTGAACACTAGAAATGATATTGAGTTTCTTGAACCGCATCAGGAATATCTTGCTCCATAACCATATCGTCAAATTCATTGCCAGGTTGGTCTGATCCTTGTGGTGCATTGAGTGATGTAGATGCTCCGAACGTTGGACAGTAAACTCCTTGAGTTGTATCTAATGAAGGTCATTGCCCCACTTGAAAATATGTACTAGTACCCAATGAGAGATCTTCTGCATAGTTTTGTTGTTGTGAATGAATAGAACGTTGTGACGCAGAAGATCTTCCTGAATCCGAGCATGAAGTTGTAACTCTCTTAGACGTCTCATTCCATATGACTTCACGAGCTCCGGTAAGCGCTGACCATTGTCGTGACATATAATCATGGCACTGCTCCTGTAAAATGCAAAAGTAGATACATTTAGTTGAATATTCAAGCCAATATAAAGTGAAAATGCAAACAAATGTTGATTTACTTACCAAAGTCATACCAAAGTCACCCCAATTATACGGAAACAGATGCATTAGAACCTCCACTAGTTGTTCAACACCGGATTCGTTGGCCACTGGTAAAGTGAAGTCTACCTCTGGCAACTGCGGCATCTGTTGTTGTGTGTCATATGTGTAGCTCTGTGACATCAGGTTATCCGGCGCATGAGTGGGAATCACACTGGGAGGAAGTCTTGAGCTACCAACTGCTAAGTGATCGACGTTCTGTGCATGGTATGGCCCAGTGACATAACCTCCAATACTATGCGTTCTCCACCACCAGGTATATACATCCGGTTCGACTGCATAATAACGATCGGGGCTTACAAATACAATCTCCCTGTCTTGAACTTGTTGTAGTTGTGGAGGATTTGCTGGGATTACAGTCACACCTACAATCTCCGGATAACTGTAGTGCTGCATCATAAGCATCTCCTTGAGCATAAATACTTTTTATCCATGGCTGCCAGTTACATGAACCCATTCGCAAGTCAATCTGATCTCTTGCGAGGGAGCACGAATGTTTGTGGACATCCTTTTGGCCTCATTTTTTATCCCTCTTGCTTGACTTAATTTTTTCCTTGGTGAACATAAGCATCTTTGGGTAAACATCCTCGTGTTGTCCACCCACTGAATCTGTAAGTAAGGGTTGCAGGTTGTGGAAATAGTAGTAGTACCAGGATTCAAGAACCACAACCATGCCACATAGATCCTTACTGGCACACGATGACCACTCGTCGAGATATTTATAGGTATTTCCCAAAGAAGCTATACCCCAATCATAATCCCAACTTCATCTAAATTTTGGAACAATATAATCCAACGTTTATCTACTTTTCCACCAGAATTTGCAAGAAGAGAGTGACCCAAACACCAAAGAAAGAACATCCGTGTCAAATGCTCTGCAACATGAGTATTAACCAAGTTTTTTCTACTTACAATGTAGGCTCTCAAGGTACTCAATGATATGTGGTTCCCGTTATCATCCCATGCACCAAACGTAGGCAAATTATCAAAATGTATATGTAGATCCTTATACTTTGTTCCAACCGGCAACGACGGAATAACTACTTGACGTTTTGAGGGGTCACCAGTGGGAATGCCAGTTAACATATACCAATCTACTGGAAGAAGCCCAACCTCAAAGTCCCTAAAATGAAAGCTCTTGGTTTTCTGCCACCATCTCTCGGCTAAGGCTTCCACTAAGCCTCTATCCAAATTGGTGAAATTAAACTCAAAAATGCTAGAAAACCCGCAATTGTCACAGTATCGTTGTGCTTCAGGATTGTTTGCTACTACAATTTCATATAACGTGCTTATTTCTTTGACAATACCTCTAAAGTTGACTACCCGAGTTTCACATAATGGCTCTTGACATCTATGTCGCACACCAGGCAAGTTTTTCCCAGAAACTACCTCTAACAAAGGACACTCTTCTTCCATACTACAATAAAAAGATAATGTATTTCCATCACAATTTAAATCAAATCAACATACTCAATTTCAATCATACTCTCAATTTCAAATAGTTTCATCATACTATCAATGTGATAATCTTATCAATTCCAATCATACAATCATATTCATCATACTAGCTCAATTTCATCATACAACTAAATTTCATAACCCTAATTTCAACATGAAAAATCAAATTGTCACCATTTTTTTTCATCTAACAATCTAACTATCTAGAAAACATCAGTACACATATATGGTTATCATCAAATCAATCATGAAATCATCACAATCAAAAACAATAAAAAACATAATGTTAAAAATCATACCTTGGTCACAATTTTTGACGGAATTGAGTGAAATTTGGGCAAAAGATAGAGAATGGAATTTGCAACAAACCCACAGAAGGAATTTGGAAAAAACTATCTACAATGGAAGAAATTGGACATGCATTATTCGGTTTTTGGTGGAGAAGAAGAGAAGAAGAAGAGAAATGGGGGAGAAAGGGCTCCTGTCGATTTTTTGTAGCAGAAACCTTCAGCACTGAACGGTTCAGCACTTTGACCTGGTGTTGACGGTCAAGCGCTGAACCGTTCAGCGTTTCTAAGAATATTCGTTGAACGGTTCAGCGACTTGACGTCCAATCTCTCCACACCATAAGAGCACCCCTACCCTGCTATCTGACATGGATGTCCAATCTAGTATACTAGATTGGACACCATAAGAGTAAGCCTAAAGAAGAAAATTTCAGAAGCACCAGTTTTGGCATTGCCTAACTTACAGAGGCCCTTCGAGGTAGAAACAGATGCATCTAATTATGCATTAGGGGCAGTGCTATTCCAAGATGGGAAACCAGTAGCATATCACTCAGATATGTTCACAGGACCAGTTCAAAACTGTCCTACGTATGACAAAGAGTTGTATGATATGCACCAAGCTATGAAGCATTGGAGACCATATCTTCTTGGAAAACAGGTTGTGGTTCATACTGATCATAAACCTTTGCAGTATCTCCAGACCCAATCTAAGTTACAACAGGCTCGACACATGAAGTGGGCATCCTATTTGGAGCAGTTTAGTATTCACATCAAATACAAGCAAGGAGTAACAAACAAGCTGTCATACATGTTGTCCAGACCACCCACTAGTGTGGCCTTATTCGTAGCAATGCACTCTCAACGATATTACCAAGTGAATATGCTCAAAGATATAAGGAAGATGAAGATTTCAGAGAAGAATACAAAAGATTGAGTCAAGGGCATTCAAGTGAGTTTCGTTTAGTAGATGGATTGATGTATAAAGGAACAGCCTTATGTATACCTCATGGTAGAGATAAAATCCACTGGATAAGAGAAGCACACACTTCTCGTGTGGCTGGTCATTTTGGTATGGAGAAAACATTACTAAATTTGAAGCGGTATATGCACTAGCCAAAGATGCATCTCGATGTCTCCAAGTACATTCGAGGATGTGTGTTATGCAATACCTCAAAACCGTCCAATGGGAAGAGGGGATTGTACATGCCATTACCAGTTCCTACCAGACCATGGGAAAGCATCTCAATGGATTTTCTAGGAGGTTTACCAATGACAAAATCAGGGAATGATTACGTATTCGTTGTAGTCGATAGGTTCAGCAAGATGATCAACCTGATTCCTTGTAAGAAGACAGTGAGAG
>JAJJMA010285112.1:0-13909 GCA_023529015.1 Papaver nudicaule | reverse complement strand
GAACTTGCAGAAGACCCGATAAATCTTGACATCTTGATTGATCCATGTTGTTGCTGAAATACACTGCCGACTTATTAAAATTTATTAGTTGACCACTGCAGGCACTAAAGTCCTCAATGACTGCAAGAAGTTTTTCTGCTTGAGAAAGATTAGCTTTACAGAACAAAATGCAATCGTCTGCAAATAATAGATGATTTATTTTTGGAGCCGATCGTAAAATTTTGACTCCTGACAGTTGCTTCTTATCTTGGTAATACATCATCACTCGTGCCTTTTGGTGATCCAGACCCCTCTATTTATATGGTTGATTAAGGTCAAACCCTAAATTCGAGATTAGGATTACCTGTGATTACTTGGACTACAAGTCTTCCAGAAACTTCCTCAGTCTTCTCCTAAAAGGCAGCTTTCTTGACCTACAAGGGTTTCTAGAATGTTCCAGAGTAGTCAAAGGTGTACCCATGAACCCACTGGAGCTGGGCCACGCTAATGGGTTGGTAGTGTGCCTGCAAACAATGTCCAAAAAGCACAAAATAGAAGAAAGAAACGAATTGGGCTAGACGGATTGGGCCAAATAGACTTGGGCGAAATGGACTGGGCCAAAATAATTTGGCAGATAAGACAACGGTTGCCGGAGCCGACCGATGTCGTCGGCCGTGACCATCGGCCGATGTCGCCGGTCGTGGTCGCCGGCCAATGTCGTCGGCCGTGACCGCCGGCAGTGGTCGGTCGATCGCCGGCGGTGGTCTGTCGGTCGCCGAATGTCTGTTGCCGGCCGGTTGCCGGTCGTCGTCTCTACGTGTACATGCCTCCACCACTCTTTGTGCAGGCTTGCTCTGCGCCAGTCATAAATCTTAATTTTCGGGCACCTGTACCAAGGCTGCCATCCAAAACATAGTTTTTGGGACCCTTATTGCTCTACTTAGCTAATAAAAATGGTCTAAAATACTAGGGTACAAACATCGCCCCCTCTTAACCGCTAACTTGTTAGGGGTTAAGAAGTTCGGGTCCACCCATCATAGAACCTTGTTGACGGTAACTCGCCCCCAAGCCTGTAGCTTGGAGCTGTTAATCTACCCGCCCCCAGGTATACTGCTTGTATTAGGAAGTCAACATACCCCAAGCAACAATCATCATTGCTGCTGATGGAGTCATGCAACTGAACCTCAACAGTATCGTGGTGCGGCTCAAAGTTGGCAAGCGTGCACTCCTTCCAACAGTAGCACGCACACACAAATTGTGATTCAGGTTTCCTGCCATCTTGAATTGCATAGGTGGCCAGCCTATCATCCAAGATTGCACAGAAAACACCAAATATGAATCCAAAAATTGGACATGGAAGACAGAAAATAAGATATCAAATACTACATTAAGATTCTGAATGTAAACAAGGTATGTACACACTGCTCGACAAATCTGCCTCGTTAAAACCCAGTGGGAGAAAGAGTGCAGCACAGCGGGATTTTCAGCGATACATGAAATCAAATCAATGATAAAATCTATTCATATGAAAACCATTCCAAGGTTTCCATGGTTTGGAATCATTACTCCCGTCCAATTTCTTCAACCAATAAGAACCCTTTGATGCGGGTTTGTCTACTATGTACGGACCCTCCCAGTTTGCTCCGAGCTTCCCACAGTTGGGCTCCATTGTTGCAGGTCGGGTCTTCTTCAGCACGTATTCCCCTGGTTGGAATATTCGTTCCTTGACTTTTCGATCATAGCCAAGTTTTACTGCCTGTTGGTATCGAACCAGATTACTGCCTCTAGTAGCTCTTTATCTAAAGCCAGCATTGTATCATTTGTACCAGACTCAACAGATTTAGTTTTAATTGTGCTTAACTGCACCTCTGTAGGTATGACTGCTTCTGTACCATAAGCCAGTGTGAAGGGTGAAAATCCAGTTGATCTTCTTGGAGTCGTTCGGTAAGTCCATAAGACTCCTGCGAACTCTTCCACCCATCTGCCTTTTGCTCTGTCCAGTCTCTTCTTCAGATTTTCGAGAATGACCTTATTTGTTGCCTCTGCCTGCCCGTTCTTCGGGGCGTAATAAAGGGCAGAGAAGTTATGACGAATATTTAAGCCATTACAGAACTTTTTAACAGCATTTGAATCAAATTGTTTCCCATTGTCAGATATCAACTGATATGGGATTCCGAATCTGCAGACGATATTCTGCCACAGACACCTCTTGACATCGTTACTCTCTACCTGTGTCAGCGCCACTGCTTCCACCCACTTAGTAAAATAATCCGTTGCAGCCAGCACATATTTAACATTTCCAGGAGCGCGAGGGAAAGGTCCCATCACGTCGAGTCCCCACTTAGCAAACGACCAGGGACTCAAAACTGGATGTAACTCGTTGGCAGGCCTTTTTGAGACTGGTGCATGCTCTTGGCAGGCTACACACTTTTTCGCGAACTCTTTGGCATCTTTATGCAAATATGGCCAGAAATACCCTTGAGTGAGCACTCGATGGGCAAGACTGCGTCCTCCAGCATGATTTCCACAGATTCCTTCATGTGCCTCACTCAAAATCTTTTGCCCATCCTCTGCGGACACACATCTCAGATATGGTTCTAGAGCTACTGGAGTTCGGTATAATTCACCTTCGATCAGGGAGTACCTCCAGGCATGTTTGGTAATCTTTAAACGAAGACTCTTTTCTTCAGGAAGTTCTCCAGTTTTTAAATACTGGATATAAGGCTTGCGCCAGTCTGACACAGTTTCAACACGATCACTTGATTCATCTTCAGCATCTACTATCTCAGTGTCTTTTGGTGCACTGTCGAGGGTACAATATCGCCCCCACTAGCTTGTTCGAGGGTCAAAACGGAATGACTCTCGGAGATGCTAGGTAACTGTTGAAAATCAACCACTACGAACCTTGCAGTGTTAGACTCAACTGCAGAGGATAAGTAAGCTAAAGCATCAGCATGACGATTTCCCGACCTCGGACGTTGCATAAAAAAAATTGGTCAAACCCACTTGCCAGGTTTTTCAAACAATTTAGATAAGATAGCATAGTTTAATCTTTCGCTTGATAGGAACCTAAGAACTGATTGACTACCAGCATTGAGTCAGTGATCAGTTTCACAGTTTTCGCCCCCAGTTGCTTGACAGCTTTCAATCCTACAATTGCAGCCTCGTATTCAGCTACATTGTTTGTCGCTGAAAATCCCAACCTGGTTGCCTTCTCGATCATCGAACCCTTTGGTGTATGGATAACACATCCAACACCTGCTCCACTGAAGTTGGTAGAGCCATCTGTAACTACCGTCCAAACAGCCTCGGACGTTTCAATCTCGATCGCAGTCTCGCCCCCAGTCTGGCTGGTGGTCACAGTTAGGGGTTTCAGCAACAACTGTTCCTCTTCCATTACAGTATTTATGTCATCAACAGGGAAATCTGCCATTAAGGCAGCAACAGCATGTCCTTTCTCTGCTGTGCGGGCCGCGTACCTAATCTCATAAGCTCCAAGACAGTTCGCCCATAGGGCCAGACGACTCGAATCATCAGCTCGTCCAAGAATTTTCTTTAATGGGTACTCTGAATAGACAATGATCTCCTTACCCTGAAAGTAAGGTTTGAGACGTCGTGAAGCATGAACTAGGGCCAGCGCCATTTTCTCGATCCTGGTGTACCTTGGTTCTGCTCCAGTCAACTGTTTGCTGATGTAATAAACTGGCTTCTCATAAGGATCAGCAACGAACAAAACAGCACTCACAGCTCCTTCAGTCGCAGCCAGGCAAATCCCAATAGGCTGCCCGGACTTTGGACTAACCAAAATTGGGGGAGTAGACAAATACAACTTAATTGCCCCAAACGCCTTTTCACACTCATCCGTCCACCCAAACTTGGATGCTTTTTCAGAACTTCGAAAAATGGCTTGCAACGGTCAGAAGAGTTTGATATAAAACGGTTCAAAGCTGAAATACGACCAGTGAGTTTCTGAACCTCATTCTTCGTTTTCGGTGATGGCATTTCCTGGATGGCTCTGATTTGCTCTGGATTCGCCTCAATTCCCCGATGGGTCATCATGTACCCGAGGAACTTGCCAGATGATAACCCGAACGAACGCTTAGCTGGATTAAGCTTCATCCGATAACGTCTTAAAATATCAAAAACCTGCTGCAGGTCCTGTAGGTGTGAACTCTCCAGTTTCGATTTTACTACCATGTCATCAATATACACCTCCACAGTCTTGCTTATCAAGTCGACGAACATATCGTCTACTAAATGCTGATATGTAGCACCTGCATTTTTGAGCCCGAACGACATCACAGTATAGCAGTATGCTCCTTTGTCAGTTATGAAAGCAGTATGTTCCTGATCTTCCTCGAACAGTGGTATTTGGTTGTATCCAGAATAACCATCCATGAATGACAGTCGCTTATATCCAGAAGTTGCATCAACCAGTTCATTAATTCTTGGTAGGCGATACGGATCACTTGGACATGCTTTGCTTAAATTAGTAAAATCGATACATACACGAATTTTACCATTCTTCTTCGGAACTGCCACAATGTTTGACAGCCATCGTGGATATTGCACAGGACGAATAAATCCTGCCTTTAACTGTTTTTCAACCTCGACCACTACTCCAGCCTTCTTTGTCGTTGACATATTTCTTGGCTTCTGAAGAATTGGATGCGAACCTTCGCTGATGTTCAGCTTGTGACAAGCCACACTAGGGTCTATCCCTGGCATTTCTGAAAAGTCCCAAGCGAAAACATCCACATTTGCCTTTAACAGTGCAATCAACTCGTCTTGCTCAAGCTGAGGTAAATCTGCTCCCACGAACGTAGTTCTATGTTCCTCGTTCCCAATCTGCACCTCCACCAACTTCTCAATTGTTGGTGGGTCAGCAGCATCCTCTCCCTTATATGATTCAGTTGGGAGAGGTTGTTGTAATTGCTATTTGGTTTCTGTCTGCAAGATATGATGACCAGTCACATCAGATTTTCTGTATTCCTCCATGGCATTTTCATGGCATTTGTGAGCCGCCATCTGGTCGCTTCGAACTTTGATAACTCCTTCAGGAACGACGAACTTAAGACACTGATGGTATGTCGACGTGACAGCTCCGACCGCATGTATCCAGTCACGACCCACAATTGCATTGTAAGGGGCTCGACAGTCAAGTAGAAGAAAACTGTTGACAACAGTTTTGGTTCCTACAGTCATAGGCAGTTTCACTTTGCCGATAGCTTGGGTAGTTTCTCCACTGAAACCTATCACAGGATTTTCATCCTCCTCGATCAAATCTTCAGACAAGTTCATGGCTGAATAAGCTCCTGAGAATAAGACGCTCACTGAACTACCTGTGTCCACAAGAACTCGATGGACACGGAAGATGCCAATCCAAGCGGTAATGACAACAACATCGTTGTGTGGGTAATAGACGCCTTTTTTGTCTTCGTCTGTGAAATCGATTTTTGTGCATCCTACCTCCAGAGTTTCTGCTCCCTTTCCATCGAGGAAGTCAATGTGGTTTAGAAAATACCACTCTTTCAGATGTCTCAACTTCATTCTCGTCTCGTCCCTCGCAGCACGTCTGGTCATCGAATGAATCCTGGCATAACCGACATTAATGACATGATTTATGTTCAATGTTCGACGAACTGGATCTCGTATGTTATCCTTTTTCACGTACTCCTTTAATTTTCCGGCATCGATCATCTTTTGAATCTCAAACTTTAATGCCCTACAGTAGTCAATTGTGTGTCCATGATCCTTGTGATATTCGCAGAATTTACTCTTATCATGTCTGTTTTATTTTCTTCTGGTAATGGATGAGTGGGCTTCAACTCGCCCTTGACCTTGCTGTATATTTCAGATAACCTGACGTTTGGGGGCGTCAGATCTTTGTATTGACCTTTTCCTTCGGTCTCTTTCTTCTTGTGGCGATTCTTGCCAGACTCCACACGATCATTGCTCTGCCCATTCTGGCGGTTTTTTGACTTATCCTTCTTCCCATCATGTGAATGGTGGGTAGATTTGTCTGCCTCTCTTCGGGCCCTCGAATCATCTTCCACCCGAGCAAACTGTTCAACTCGATCATACAGCTCATCCAAATCTCTCGCTGGTTCACGAACGAGGGAATTGTAAATTCCCGAACTGTCGAATGGAATTGCATGTTTATATGCTTCGATGACTAGCTGGACATTAGGGTCATCCACCTCCGCCAGTTCCTGTCTGAACCGTTTGGTGAACTGCCTTAAAGTCTCTCCACTTTTCACCTTTAACTGGAAAAGTGAATGAATCTCTTTACGACTGCGCCTGTTATGCTTGTATTGCCGAAAAAACTTCCTGATGAGTTTATCATACGAACCAATCGACTTTGACCGAAGCGAGTTGAACCATACAATGGCCCCACCGGTCAGTGACTGTGGAAATATCTTACACATCAGTTCATCCATGCTCTCCCATAACGTCATGGCTGTCTCGTATATCAGAACGTGTTGAGAAGGGTCATCTGATCTCTCATCGAACTGTGGCAATTTCAGAATCTGAAAATTTTCTGGTGGGCGAAAATTCCTGATTCTGTCTTCGAACGGTGCTCCAGCGCTTCGATGGAGTCGGCTCAGATTATCTTCTCTGGCTCCTTTTCTGTCTAGAGCACGATCAATCATCTTTTTAAGACGTGCCTCAGTAATGGCACTAACGTCGCCGTTGTCTGGGTCATCTTGATGATGTATTCGCCTAGGTCTGTCGGCCTCAGGCTCAGTCCTAACTCTTCTCCTGCGGGGTGCAACATCACTGCTGGATGTGTCGTTTTCCGAACTGCTGCGATCATCTTGTGCTCTGAATCTCCTTGTGGTCTGACCTCGAAGATCATCCCTCGAGCGTTTGGTTCCTGAATGGACCTGAGCGGTGCTTTGCTCAGATTTAGACTCCCTTGCACAATCTCGTCTCCGTCCAGGACGATCTGCTAAACCATCATTACCACGACTGTTTTCCTGTACAGAACGTCTTCTTTTAGGAAGATCTTGTGTTGGAACCACCACTGGTCCTAAGCGTTCGAACACAGATCGACCTCTCTGGTTTCGATTTTCGTTTTGACAACGAGTAGTATTGGACGCTGACCTCTCCTGTCTTCTGACGTTCTGCCAGTGTTGATATTCATTGAACAGATGTTGCATAAAATCAGATGTTGGTTCAGGATCTGGACTGGGAGTCGCAGACCTCTCACCTTCATCATCAGCATCGAGATCATCGTATTCATCTCCATAATAGTCACCAGCGTCGAAGTCATTGAACATCCCGCCTGCTGCAGCCATAGATCCCCAACCAGCTCATGTTGCGATGTTTTCTTCAGGATATTCGAAACCATCAGGTTGGTTCCACGGATGTTGATGTCCCGAGCTGGGCGCTGATGATGCTGAGTAATCTTCGATTCTGACCATCTTTCTTTCAGCAAAAAGAGATTTGCTTTTTAGGGTTTATCGAACTCCCCTTAGTCGGCGCCAATGATTGTACCCGAATATAAAATTCAAGCACAAACACAATAATTGTTGATGTAGAACGCAGAAAACGTAAATCAAGATCTCTGGTTTGCAGTCTTCGATCTTCACATGAGCTGGATTGAGAGAGAGGGGGGTACCTGCAGAAAACCCTCCGATGCTTAAGTCAGTAGGTGTTTTGCACAGGTGAAAGTGTATGAGAAATATTGCGTACCTTTTGGTGATCCAGACCCCTCTATTTATATGGTTGATTATTAGGTTAAACCCTAAATTCGAGATTAGGATTACCTGTGATTACTTGGACTACAAGTCTTCCAGAAACTTCCTGAGTCTTCTCCTAAAAGGCAGCTTTCTTGACCTACAAGGGTTTCTAGAATGTTCCAGAGTAGTCAAAGGTGTACCCATGAACCCACTGGAGCTGGGCCACGCTAATGGGCTGGAAGTGTGCCTACAAACAATGTCCAAAAAGCACAAAATAGAAGAAAGAAATGAATTGGGCCAGACAGACTGGGCCAAATAGACTTGGGCGAAATGGACTGGGCCAAACGGACTTGGACCAAAATAATTTGGCAGAGAAGACAACGGCCGCCGGAGCCGACCGCCGGCAAATGTCGCCGGCTGTGGTCGCCGGCCGTGACCGTCGGCCAATGTCGACGGCCGTGACCGCCGGCCGAAGTCGCCGGCCGTGACCGTCGGCCGTGGTCGCTGGCCGAAGTCGCCGGCGGTGGTCGGTCGGTCGCCGGATGTCTGTTGCCGGTCGCCGTCTCTACGTGTACATGCCTCTACCACTCCCTGTGCAGGCTTGCTCTGCGCCAGTCATAAATCTTTATTTTCGGGCACCTGTACCGAGGCTGCCATCCAAAACATAGTTTTTGGGACCCTTATTGCTCTACTTAGCTAATAAAAATGGTCTAAAATACTAGGGTACAAACAATATTTTTAAAAAAATCCAGACGGAACTACACAGACTCTAGCAAGCAAATTTGGTTCCAGAGAAATTTTCATCTGGACTTGACCTAGGTATTTTCAAGAAAATCTATACGAAACCAATTAAGTGTCGAAAATTTTGTTTTTCCGTTGGAATTTTTACCGTTTACACTATTTTCGTCTAGGTTGGCTGTGACAATTTAGCAAATTCAATTTTCGTCTGGAAATAATGCATACAATACTTAACAAATCCAGATGAACATTCAGGAAATTTAATATTTTGGTTGAATTTCTAGAGTTTAATCCAGACGAAAATGAAATTTAGGGAGAACGAGGGAGACGATGAAGAAGAGAAGGAGGCGTTGAAAATAAAATGAAACTGATTTTCGGGTCTCATCCTTAATTTAATAGGGTAATTTAGACTTTTCAATGTTTTTTGACACCCCTTATAACACACCCTAGAATAGTAATATTGTTTTGGGTATCTCAAAAAGTAAAGGGGTCCCTAAAATAGCCAATCTGAGCCAAAGTTATATTCTTCCAAGCTGTTTTGAACTTTTGGTTCTTAGTGGCCTGTGAAAATGATACCTAAATTGGAAATTGATGTTTTTTCTTTTCCAAAATAACCTCCCTAAATTTGGCCCCATGCGTTAGTATTTGGCCCCATGAAAAAATAATTCCGGCGGTTGTTATATAGCAAAATCGGAAAACCCCTTATAAAAGATGAATGTTTTACCCTTTCTTAAATAGTTGCTAATTACATGATTATAGTCTAAACAAGATTAATTAGTCTTAACTCTCATATCAAAACAAGATTAAAAATTATCAAACATGATCAACGTGAGAATCACCCAAGTTTTTTTTTAACCAAATCTTGAATCTGAACAACGCTAAATCGGTCTATATATATGGAAACTTAAGTCGATTATGCTTGGGTTCTCGAACAATCGGTGCATATTATTACCAAAGTAAGCCGATTGTTATTACTCTGCCCAGAAATTTAACCAAATCAATCGGTGTATCTATGCACATTTATTGGCCGATAGTTTAAAAATAATCGGTGTAAATAGTGAACATAAAGGACGATTAGGTGTACACAGGAGATTCAAATACTTGAGCATTCTTAAATCGGTGTATCTGAAGACTATCATAGGACGATTATGTGTACACAAGAGATTCAAATACTTGAGCATTCTTAATCGGTGTATCTGAAGATCATCATCTAACGATTTGAAAATATGAATCTTTCTGGAAGTCGATAATCGTTTTTGGAAAGCAATATTATAGAACGATTGTATATTCTGACAATTTTTGGAGTAAAATTGCCAGACAATCGTTCGACGTATACACCAACGTAAACCGATTAAGCCATAAAAACTGACAGAAATCTAAGTACACAACCCACATTCATTCACATAAACTAGCAACCAAAGTTAGCATCCTACACAAACATACCAAAGAAGTTTAAATTCGAAACAACCAAAGTTAAAACAAGTTTTAAGTCGACATAACCAAATTCAAACAAGTGTTTTCAAACTATTATGAGTTTAACCACGACCACGACCTCTTCCACCACCGCCACCTCCACGAGCACTGGTACTAGCACCTCGAGTCTTTTTAGCTGGTGGTGCGTCTTGTGTAGCCTCACCACCACCACGACCTCTTCCACCACCACGACCTCGTTTAGGTCGTGGTTCTTGTGCATCCTCATGTGCAGCGCTTGTTGTGGCTTCATCCCCCTTGTCTTGCGCTTTGCCCTCTCCGGTGGTGGTTCTTGAGATTTTCCAAACAAATCTCCACGTCGTTTATTCTCCAGGTTCAACAATTGGTCTAGAGCTTTCTTCAAGATCCTCTCACTCCTCTTATCTATACCACATTTCACAAGCTCTGTCTGGAACTCCTTGATCATTTTGCCGACTCGAGGTCTCTGTTTTCACATACAACATACACTAAGTACATATATATAATGATTAAAGTTAATAGGACACAAGCGAATACTTACATATACATCGACGGCTTCTTTTGGATCAGCAATCAACTTTCTATTATCAGGGCGTATGACATGAGGATGGGAAATCCTCTTCAACCACTCCATATAATCAGAGTCGACCCAATCGTTCGGAAAGATAGGAGTATCAACGCGAACCAAATGCTCAGCTCTGTTGTCCCAATCAGTGGATGTACAAGGAGGTGTGTGCACAATTTGAATTGAACCATCATAGGCCAGACTTTTGTCCCTATCCAAGTCACCCAATCCGAGCGCCTCTTCGATTGGTTCGTTTTGTACACCACCACATTGACGAGCCACTCTTGTTGGATTGTAGAAAACATATCCGGTGGGGTGAAACAGAGGTCCAAAGTACTTTTGTATGCGGCTACGAACACTGTGTCCTTTTTCCCTCCATTTAATGTAAGGATCGAAGACAACTTTCTCGACGGGCAAGTTGTCCAATCGAGTCCTAATCTCAATCAAGGTTCGATCTTGTCCCGAGGGCTTCCCATTGTACATGTATTTGCTCCCTAGATAGTGTTCCTCTTTCCAATCGGGGTTCGGCAGCGCCCTTTCGGCAAACTCTGGGAAGTGCAGATATATGAACGCCTACAAGTGAAGCATGGGAGTATAAGATACTAAGTATACTATAATCTTTGGATAACGACAAATGAAGGTACATGGATTACCTGAAGTAAAGGCATACTGCCCCCAATTTGATCCTTCTTCGCCCTAGAAGCCTTTCTCATCTCATTCAACAAGAATGCAAGACAAGCAGTGCCCCATGAGATCTCATTCAACCTATCCAAGTCAGCCAAAAACTGCACATAGGTGGCATTCACCCGAGAATCAGATGTGTCGGGGAATATGACACTTCCCAAGATGTAGAGAATGTAAGCAGTGGCTGTCGCAGTGACCCGCTTGGAATCCAACTTTCCATTCTCATGTAGCCGCAGAGTCCCCATGAATTGGTCCCTCAGAGATTTCAATTGGAATGTCTTCGACCTCTGGTTTCTAGACCACATCTCTGTATTGGTCTTCGCCTTGTCCCAACCCAATTTGGCTTCGGTAAAAGCATATATAAGATCCCAATGAAGGTCCTTGGCGAAGGCGGAGTCGGTGGGGGCGCCTTCCACGTCCTTGAGGAAGTCCATGTCCTTGGTAAAGCCGATGCTCCTAACTGATTTGCCTTCAATACTTAGACCTGTAATCTCATGAGCATCATCCGGAGTGATGGTCATCTCGCCAAAATGGAAGTGCATAGAATCTGTCTCCGCATAATACCTTTCAACGAAGGCAGAAACAAGTGGTTTGTCATATCCAACTGTGGAAGTACTGGCAATGGCAGGATACAACCCCGAGTTCTTGACGATCTCTACCACTTGAGGGGCTTCACCGCTAGCTAACCACGCCTCCAAAGCTTTAGCATTCTCAGGGCGTTCACCTACCCTTTCCAAGGGCCACATATCCATCTTTCCCGCCTCCGATTGGTGTTTGAGAAGACGTATTGCATCCTCGTGGTCCTACAAAACGTTGATATGTTTTGTTACATGAAATGAAGTTATGTTGGATGAATAAACGAAGAAAAATAGAACTAAATGAGATACTTACGATGGTTCTGTAGACGATATTGGCCCAACTACCCACATAGCCCCATAAGACGTCCATATTATCCAAAGGTGCACCTAGCTCCTCGTCGGGAAACATCTGCTATTCGGTTGGCATGTAACTCCTCATTTGTTTCTTAGCCTTCTTTTCTTCAGCCCCCTGTTGTCCACCCTCTTCTTGTATTGGTTGTTGTGGTTGTTGTGCTGGTTTTTCAGGTTGTTCAGCTGCCTCCACGACAGTCAATATTTCACCCGCTGGTTGTTGAACAGTTTGTCCCTTCTTCTTGTGATTCTTGAACTACACCAGTTGGCCTTTCTTCTTGTGATTCTTCAACTGCATCAGTTGGACCTTCTTGTTGTGGTTCTTCAACTGCTGTTGCTGTTGAATTGGAGATAGGTTGATCGACATCAAGTTGTCTAGCAGCAGTTTTACGACTGGCATCACTCAAAGGTGGACCACCCTCTCGACGGGGAGGCAATCTAACTTGTGTGACGGCAGGATCTGCAACAGGATCCTGTCTCTTCTTCTTGACAACCTCTTTACCCTTAGCCTGTGGTGTGTTGGATTTCATGTTTTCCCTACAACACAAAACAAGAAACAAATTAACAGACAACAATCGGTTCAAATAACATCAAAGATAAACCGATTAAAAACCCAAGGAAACAAAACGTTGGACATTTGTGAAAATATAAACCAATTATATATTCGTATTTATATCAATCGACTTTATTAAGTGTTTACAAACAACGATTATGGAGTCACAGGAAAATCAAGATTTGTCTACTACATTAATCGGCTCACAAAAACAGTAACATAAAACGATTGAGAAAGGAAAAAATAAACGGTGAACATGTTTATGAACATTAAACGATTAAATTCTGCCTCAAACCAGTCGGTTTATTCACATGGAAACAATCAACGATTAAGGCTAAGAAACTTTGGGAGTTTTTTAGCCTGAAAATTTTTGTCAATCGGCGTACATAAGACAATATATATATAACGAATAACAACTGATATCGGCTTACGAAAAACAAAAGATGAAACGATTATGGCATAATTCTTTCGTTGATTATTCATGCGAAATTGTAACGATTGTGCCCTAGAATTCGAAAAGGCTAATTTCTAAATTTTAGAGGGAAAATTAATCGGTTTATGTTCAATTGAATATAGAACGACTGACAATAATCGTTATACGTTAACAAAAACATACAACGATTGTTCTTCGTTGCAGTTTCAGAAGATGAACAGGTTGAATAATCGTTGAATAATTACACTAACATAGAACGATTCTGGGTGACAGTTGCGAACTGTCGGGTTGAAAATCATCAAATTGGAGGGCAAATTCAACCAAATTTCAAATGAAATACCTCATTCTCATCAACAGGGTTGGGGTCTTCTTCTTCTGCGTCTCTTTAAGAGCCTTTAATTCTTCTTTACTCGCTCTCCTTGTTTTCGGGTTCGATGAAGAGGTTTCGTAAACTTTGTCTATATCGATTCCTGATTCCTTGAAGCTTCTAGGATTCGGTCCTTTGTTCTTCTTTCGTTCCATCGCGTTTTATAGAATTAATCATAATTTTTTTTTTTTGGAAATCGTCGATTAATCGACGATGTTTTGGTTTTGAAAAAAAATGAAAATGAAGTAGAAGAAGAAGAGGGAGAAGAGAGAATCGGTTTATGTTTTGGTTGAAATGAATTTTGGTTTAAGATTTGGGTTTTAATTAGAGAAGTTACTGTGGGGGCATTTGAGTATTTTTCCCATAACCACCTCTATAGGATAGGAATAAAATTGTATGGGGCCAAATACTAACGTATGGGGCCAAATTTAATTAGGCAAAATAAGTTCCCTGGGGATAGAACTGACATTATTTTTCATTTTTCTTTATTACTCAGCACTCAGCAAAAGTATAGTGCATTTTGTGAC